>LUCM01003280.1:104444-280835 GCA_008360955.1 Fasciolopsis buskii | reverse complement strand
TATATATATATATATATATATATATATATATATATATATATATATATCACTCATTCACGTTTGAAAACGAGTCCTAGTTTGGATCGAAACGTCACGATAAACGTATTAACTCAGTGTACACCTTCTCAACTCTAAAAATATATATAGATATATATATAGTTTCGAATAAGATTGAGGGACGAAGTGTCTTTTGCAGCATGCCACTCGTTGCGCGCTTATTCCCGCTCGTCACGTATGCGTATACGCTACTTTCCAGTTCACTTCTCCCCATGGTTAAATGCTCCTTTGTTTAAGCAGTAACACTGACAATAACCGCAAAATCGGTTGTGCATCTGGATAAAATTTGTTCTTATTTGGCAGCCGAAAATATCCTCGTCAAATCACCGCATGATTCGTAAGTGGGCTCAGCTTTGGTTCATTTCTCGAATAATTCAGATGAGATTTTAGTCGCAGGGTGCTTTCTACGGAAACGCCTAACACGAACCAACGTATTTTCTACTGATTATCAGTCTGACAGCTTAGTGAGTTCGATTATTCTCAGTCGCTACGTTCAAATTACTAAGTCATCGAAATTCTTCTTTTTATTTGATCCAATTCATGTTGTTTTGATTTTCAAAGCAATAATACTTGTCCCATAGGAAGGTACATTTACAGAAGGAACCGATGAGCCCCAATGTAAACGAAACAGCTGATCTCTCAAGGTCGCACGTACAAGCACACATGCACACATAAAGGCATTCTCTCTCCCGTTTCTAATACTACTTGCATGCTGCGTGTAATAGTCAATCAAATCGGCAAACAGAGTCATATGATCCAAGTTCGAACGTCTTTTGACGATGTTAAGTGCTAAGTGAACAATATCATTTTTTCGGTGAAGTACTGCATCGAGTTCTGTAATGCTTTGCTCCCGTGAGCGGTGTGCACTACGCGTATTTCACTTCAGGTGCTCATTTCATCACTTCTGCAGCAAGTAATTACAAATTTTACCATTGTAATTTGTTTCTGATCACACTGGTAGCCAAATATTTTAGGTGGCAGAGATTTGAGTAATGTTCTTCACGTCCAAAATCCGGTGATTTGAGACGGAATCGAAACGGCTTCCTTCACTTGTAGAAACTCGATCGGTTTCAGCAAGCAAAGTGAAGAGATGTGACCCCAAATAGCAAATATTAGGCAGTCATAAGTCAATCGAGTTCAGTTTAGACAGGCAAGGCAGATGATAGAACAAACCATTCCTGGTATACAAAGAACATGATTTCCTAGAATTATATATATATATATATATATATATATATATATATATATTTGTTCTTGATACATAGTGAATCCTACGGTTTTGTGACCGCTAATAAAAATGTGTTTAAGCCAGCTTGTTTTATTCGTCAACACAAACGAAACGACCTATTCTAATGATAATTCGTCGTACTTGGGTGGTCCGTAACCCACCACCATTATGACACACTGTTTCATGCATAAATAATCAATATGACAATTGACGACGAAGTCTATAAGCTTTCTTGGTTTTCTTCTCCAAACCAATTTCTTGTTTCGGTGAAATACCCATTTTATCCAATTAGTACTGTGGTCGCATTAAAAATTGCGATAAAAGATTTGCATTGTTCAACTTCCAGCCTAAATATAGTCGTAACAATAAAGCTACACCCTTGAGAACGAAACAAGTTGTTTCCAGTTGGGATTTTGGCGCATCTTTTGAGCAAAACCCCTACGCGATTGTTGGAACATTTGTTGTGCATCGTCTCACTCAAGTGGCAGGACAACTTTTCGTGCGCCACATGTTTTGAGCATTTTGAATTCGATGCATGTTTTTTTGGTTCACGATGGACTGAAATGTCTTTATTTGGTAGATACCTGAACTGTACAACCCCCTCCCCCTCCCCCTCCCCCCCAAAATAAAAGAGAATTCGCTTGGGTTTCTTTTGGGGTGCGCTAGTAATCTTAAGGAAAATAAATTCCGCTGGATAGTCAGATGTCCAATGTGACAATGTATGGTATTCAAACAGCCGAGACTCATGAAATTAATGACCAGATAATTCACAAAGAAATTTATATTTTCTCGGGACACCTAATTGTTTCCTTCTTTCTTTCTTTCTTTCTTTCTTCCTGCCATGACTGTCCCATAAATCACAAAATAATAGTTGTAGTAGACCCTAAAATGAAAAGTCACTGTCCTCGGCGGAATTCGTATCCAAGCTTGGCGGCCCTCATGCTTGTATACGGCAGGTGCTGGACTGGGTGGTTTGAGAGGCCAGGTTGGCAGATACGCTGTTGATGTTTGCGTGGCTTTCGTGAACGATTTCTAATGCTACCGGATGAATATAAAAAACCGATACACAAACTCGGCCTTTTGAAACTTTTAATGACCTCCACTAACAACAACAACAACAACAACAACAGCAGCAGCAGCAGCAGCAGCAACAACAACAATGATGACAATGACCGTGACGACAACAAAACAACCAAAACAGAAAGCAACAACAAAGTTTGTCATGTATTCCTCGGATTAGTACGATTATATTCTCTATGTAGTGTCGCTTCTCTCGGGGGCAACACACAACTCACCGGGAAAAACAATGAATGCACCAGACAACAGTCTCTCATTATTTGCTCCACTCTTTTCGCACAGACCTAACAGTCACCGTTTTAAACCAATGTCGATATCATGAACTGTTGATATGATGAAAGTGTGGAACTGTACCTCCATGATCGTGAGATATGACTCACAAATTTTTTCTACGGTATTTACGTCCCATGTGACATGTCACGGTCTAATTTATGCACCACTTTGGGTCACTTTAAGGATTGGAATAAAACTTAAAATCGACAGATCAAACGAATTAAATTGGTGAAAATAATGCATATCAAATGATTGGGTATTTCGAACGGCTCAAGAAATGCTCGTCTTTTTTTGCCAAACTTTGTTTGATGTTACAGTTAAATTGTGCGAGTAATTTTTAAGGTTAGAAATATGCTACCAGGGGCCCTCAGCACGATGTTTAAATCATTTTACACAATGTCTGGTAATTTGGGTAACTAATTTGTCAGTGGGGAAAAAATCCAAGCGCATTCGGTTCTCATCGAGATGTGCCTAATTGGTCGCTGTCTGCATGCATTTGCACACAAACTGGTTCGATTCTGTTCTGTTTTTGGTTCTATGATTTGTTGTTCTCGTAGTTGCCGTTTCTGAGTGATGGTAAATAAACTCTTCGTGTACTGTAACCATTGGTTAAGTATAGATGAATTTAGTAATTTTGAAATGGGGCATGGAATTCTTCGCCTCACTGTCCACGCCAGCGAACGATTGACAAAAAGCAAAGGTGGATGGGTGAGTGGAGGGGCACGGATCCATTCGGGGCTAAATTACATGCTGGGATCTTGCAGAAGTTAAACGCTGAAATTTCTTATCACGGAATGCGGTACTGAATCCAACAGCTGCCGTGATAGTTATCAGTATCGGTAAAACAGCACAGAAACAACGTGGGCACCTATATTGGTGGACGTCTGTTGTGCAGATACGTCTTCGTGCTATCCGGTCACGCGTATAAATCACTCATAAAGTTCCATAATACATGCCCAGACTGGTGTATGGGGGCTACGTAGTGTTCGAACATGCGCAAAAACACGCAGGTACACACATTCACGTGTGTGCCACGGAGCAGACAACCGTTCCGCCATTTCGAATGGGAAGAATTAGCTGCTGTTGACGTTTGGCTTTCACAAATGCCACCTGGGTCAGATTCACTCAAGGTTCGCGCAAAATGTATGATTTCCTCTCTCGAACACACACACACACAACACATTCTCTTTCGAATTTCTGTTTTATGTCTGAAGGAGAAAATGGGCTTCCAATTGCGGCTACTGTTACCCAAGTTGCCGAATACGGAATTTGTCCGGTATAGTTGGATGTGAAATAACAACAAATAGGGTCTATTGTAAGAGAGAATCTTTTCGAAAATATTGTTTATCCCCAAGACTAAGTTTACAGTAATACAGAAGAAATATGTAAATTTTGAGTGATAGTTTCAAACAAGATTAGTTGCGAGTGGTTTACCAACTAACATATTCGCCTTCGCTATCCTATTTAAATCCCATCGTGTGACTGGTTCTCCTTTATCACCGTGACCAACAAAAGACTAGAGGGAACCGTGAATATGAATTTTTCGAAACAATATTCACTTCCACTTAACTCAAATTTTACCCGCGTCAACCAATCGCAAATTATCTGATTATTAACCCGTACGTGAATATATCTAGCGAACGAGAATAACCACGGGGAAGAATTTGAGATATCTAGCTGAATGGAAAATTTGTTGTTGTTCGCGTGAGGTGTAATATAGAAAGACGTACTGATCAGAAATACAGTGCTGTCGATGAATGGGATGATTAACGGTTGTTTTGATTACCATGGACAGACTTTTCAAAGCACTCATGACGACCTGTCCAATTGGAGCCACGAAAGTACATTTTCTAGCCATATCGTAAGATGTGATATATCCATTCTTTGCAATCTACTCTATTTTCTTTCGTTCTGACAGATTTATTGAGTCCACGTGGAAGTCGAATGACAGTCTGCTATAGCTTCCCAATAAAATGCTGCCAAAGGAAATAGCTGATCAAGCGAACCATGGCATGGGCACAGTTATTATGTGGATCTACCGGTTTGAACGATACGTGGCACGCCATTCAAATTATTCTACGTTATCTCTAACTCGTCATAAACACTTATAACGTACTCGGACTTACTATTGTGTTCCCAGTTTGGAGAATGTCAGTACGCCCGACTAACTGAACTTACTTACTTATTAGGGAAATACATAAACACAAGGAATTGGGTTCTATACATTTCAAGCACTACCTCAGGATGATGAGGCCACCAAAATGACACCAGTCCTTTCAGATCCAGTTTGGTACGACAAAACTGGAGGCGATTAGGGCTCATTGTAATATGTGAATAACAACTTCTATTACAAGAACTGTCACTGGTAAGTCAGAGCAGGCACATGATGAAAACAAACAAATAGGATCGAATCATGTCTAGTTGTAGATTTGAGCCGTTTTGTTGATTCTAAACAAACGAATGGGATTGATTTCCTTATTAATTCACGCATGACAACCAGTTTTACATGGAATTTTTCGAACCACCAACCAACGAGCTCTGGTTATTACCTCAAACCATCATGTATTCAAAAGATGAAAAATATACTGCAAAATAACAAAAAACACTTCAAATAATTAAAATGAACACCTAACCAGAAGAGAAAAGATTTCAAATAAAACAACGCCACAGACTTTGGTATAGCCATATTACCTACTCTCCCCAATCAACTCTTCTAAGAATATGATTCTAGGAAGCAGTACCTTAGGTACAACTTCTGAGTTACTCATAAAATTCGCCCATCATATCCAACCAGTGGCACGAAGTCATCGGTTTTCAGACACCTAAGGTCTTTGCAGATATTTTGTTATCCACGGACATATCCTACTTCCTTTATTGGTGAAATAGCAATGTATATCATTTTTCAGAAAGGGGGTCTCGGCCAACAAAGGGCTGCCAAGTGGGGAATCTGACCGGCGGTGCGAGGATTCGAACTCGCGTCCTTCACGTCCAGACGCCACAACCTTATCCGCTTGGCCACCACCGGCCAAACCTGCCTGCGCTGTCATTCAGATAGCTCAGAAAAACCCGCAACTTACCTGGGCTTTCTCCCAGTAGCAAAGCATAGTCCTCATATGCTAAATCAGACAGATTCCTGTCTGAGGGATTATCAGTATCACTATTTTCACTTGAGGATAGGGCTATCTTCATAACCATGTCAATTACAAAAGTAAAAATAAGGGGCTAAAGGGGTGGTCCTAACGAACTCCACCTCTCCTGGTGAACTTAGGTGCAAGACTGCAGTAGGCATGATCTCGGCTTTGGCTATTGGCATATAGAGATTGGGCAAGTGAAAAGAATTTATCTGGCACACTCTTCAATGAATTGCTTAATCGACTGAGTCCAGCGCCGCTCTCAGAAGCATGTCAGAGGTCGTGGGTCTACGTAATACGTGCCTGTGTTCTAAAATGAGTTGCATAGTGAACATTTGGACAATACAAATCTGATCAAGAAGGAATTTTTCGGTCCTCACGCACACACCTTTCGCGAATATCTCTTACCCGGATTGATTCTAGGGATAATGCTGATTCGGATGTTGACACTTTGCCTTCGCCGAAAATGTTCTTAGATTTCACCATTTATATTTCTTTCATAGGCATTTCACTGAGCAATCATGTCATTAAATAAATATATCTAATATAATATCAAGATTCAGGGTGTGGTATAGTTTAACAATAAAAATCACACTTAAGAACAAAGCACCTTTTCTTTCAAATTACGTCAGGATGACACGTTCACTGTATTATGTCAGAATTTGACATCGTGTTCCCTTTGGAAGAACCATCATTTTCCTAAACTCCCAATATTCTTGAATCTGGGTAGATATCTGAGTCACTATCGTGATAATTTCCTCCTCTTACCATAGTGCGGTTTATTTTGATTTGTTAAAAATTTCTGAAATCATATCACGAATTTCCGGCAGTTTGCGTCCTAGAGGGGCATCGTGCCCCATTTCCCCAGGTAATCTGGTGCTGGTCGGTAAGGTACCGCTTCTCCCGTTTTGTTCCTGACTGTAGGACTTGTTGGTCCGTGTGCATAGAATCGGACCATACAATTTTGGCTGCAGTCCATTGGTGATCCAAACACGTAGCGAATCCAGTTAACCGTAAAAAGACGGCTTGACCAGATTGTTTGCACCAGTGACCAACAGAAAGTATTAGACAGGTGAAGAACTCCAAAGTACAGCAATGTCAGTGAGTATTGGGACCAAATTAAGCAGGCAAAGCATTCGACATTAGGTTCCACCGGTGGTTCTGAATCCATCAAGGTCAGGGACTTCTCAGGAGTCCTTGAGTCTGGCAAAGAAAATGCGCCACCTCCCGAACCCTAAGGAGATGAATATGACAGGACAGCACCTGTGACATCAAGCAATGATAAACTGAGAATGATCGTGAAAAATGGTGGGTTAAGGTAGCTGATGAAAAGGAAATTGAATTGGCATCAGATAACAGTCAAAGACTATTTTAGCTTACACGACGCATCAGTGAAACGATAGGCAACAGAAATGGAGAACCTATTTATGGAAGACAGCCATCGGACCATTGGGCTGAGTACTTAAAGGGTTAGTTCAGCAAGCAGTGCTGTAATGTATTTATTCTGAATTTAACAACTGTATACCCTTGGCAGGTTTCACTTGGTCTCATAACGGAATTTGAAAGCAGAATCGAACATCCCACTGTTGAAGCAGGGGAAATCGGCCGATCTCGACGAACCTCATACAGTTCGTTTCAGACTGGGTGGAAAGCCCTTAATAAGAGCACTCATCTCCTTGCTCCGCGACAACTGGAAGGAGCAGCGTATTCTGTTCTCATGGTGCGAGTGACTGGCTGCACCGATTTTCATGAAGGCGGCATGCAGTAACTGCGATATTCCTGGTGGGATCAGGTTAATTCTGATAGTTACTAAGGTCAAATCTTTAATAATGCTGCGTCGTCTGATACCAACTGGCGGTAGAAACGTGTGGGAGCAACACCGAATTTCGTCCAGGCCCAGCTTGGGTCTATCAGATTTCCATCCTTCATCATTCAATAAAGGAGAGCTATAAACCGCATGAGCAGACAATCGCGGTTTTCTCAACTTGGAAGGCGAATTCGGCTCAGTCGATGGAACTGCCCTGTTCAGTGCACTTCACCGGAAAGGTGCGTTTGGAAAGTTCGTGAACCTCTTGAGATCAATATTTTGCTCACTTACTTCTGGCCGGTTACATGTATACGGTGAACCATCAAGTTTATTCAAAACGGCCAATTCGACAAAGATGTTCCAGTCCTCAGTTTTCGTTCCACTTCCTTTTGCATAAGATAATGGAGGATGCTTTAGGAGGGCATATCTCCTATGAAACATGGACAACTTAGACTGGACTCATTTGGAAGAGCAGTAGCTCTATTCGGCAGGTGCTTTCTACTGTCAAAATGTAAAGTGCTATTAAAAGATTGCAAGTCAGCAGTTCCGAGTTTGACACTTCTAGGTCACCTTTTCGAAAATTTTCACTCACGGTTCTAATCCTTATTTGACAGACCTCTGTTGGCTGGGGCCTTTTCTTGAAAATAATATACACTGTTATTCTATCGGTAAAGAGAAGGAAAAGTTGAGGAGGAACTAACCATTGCTGGCTTTTCCTCTTACCTCAGCAGCTGTTTCATTAAGAATGGCAGCACTCTATTGGACAGGTAAACACGAATGTACGAAGGTCTAGCTCCATATATGTGACAGCGAAATGATAGTTCGTTGAATTTGAAAGATTATATGAATTGTGCGTTATTGGTTCGGTTCTTTTGTGTGATCGCGATACATGGAGTTGGCCTGCGTAAGATGTTCACCGCCTAGAGATTATCGTACTATATTCAACACAGGATGGAATGATCGTGTGATCAATCTGCAGGTTAAGAGTCCAGCATTGGGTACCGGTTCTGAGAATATTCTACTACGGTTTACCAAGCTTAGGAGACATCACTGATTGCATCACATGCTGCGTATGGCAAATACTTGTCTATCACAGCATGCCTTATTTTCCGTCTCGTCCAAGGAGTTGAAGAAACCACGTGGGGATCAATAGATGATGTGATAATGTGAGATGATGTGTACAGTGACCATGAGTAATGTAGATGGTTCTCGTCTCCGTAGTTGGGATTTGAAAGCCCAATCAACCATTTAGCTGGAGGCATTGAAGTGGTCATCTTGTTGTCATTTTCTGCCGAATGAGAATGATTAAAAAGTGTGTATGAACGGTTAAACCCTATTCCGTGTAGAACAGTGATTAGGGCAGCAGTCTGTGAAGCTTGTCCGGATGTTGGCAACTGTGACGAACCCTAACAAAATTAGCCAGTCGGCAAATTAACACGTCTATTGTTTCCCAATACTCTCCAAGACAATTACATTTCTTACCTTATTACGCTAATAATCCATACTCCGAATCCGTTTCTATTCGTAGCATTTGAATAGTTCTTCCCTCTATCTGAAAACCAGTGCATGTAACGTAATTGATGACCTACTTCATCGGTGGAGAAATTAACTTCGTGAAAAACTTCTGTGGCGAAATTTTCACAGGAATGTGAATAACTTTGTTCCGTTTCGGATGTGATTGCCAGCAGTGAAACTTACGCCTGACATAGTTGATTCGTTCAGTATTGTGTAAATGCTGACGTTCTTTAGGTTCAGATGAATTCATCTTGGCAATCAAGATCACTTATGTTAAATTGGCTTTATTAAAGGCTGCAACCAAAGGTAGCAAAAGAGACTTGCAAATAAATCCATGGTATTTACAGATATTCCTCCATACTTTGTAAGTACTATGACCTCCAGACATCGAGGAGCGAAATTTCGGAGCGCATCCCAATTAAGGATAATTATATATATATACAAATTTTGCTTGCGGAAAGTGCATCTGACGAAGATTTTTCCTAGTGTCAAAATAAAATCGATGTACGAGAGCGGTTTTCCGAAGCTGTACAATTTTTTGTGTTTGTATTAGGGATGAATTTGTCCATTAGATGGTAGACAGGTTCCCGCCGTCTCACACTTGATTCGGTCAATATGAATCCAAATAATTTGGTACACGATCACATGTTTACATTTGGTCTTCATCAATCGACTGACTTTTAAAAGTCCGTTCACGTATATGTAAAACGAACAATGCACGAACAGTGCACACGTGAGTGCGTGTGATCATGAAATCAACTATTCAAGGGATTTTTGTGCATCACTTTTGATGCCAGTGTGATATAAGGACATAATGAGCTAGGTAAAGTTGTCCCTGACTATACAGTTGCTAAGGCTCGATTCACTAATGGTAGAAGTTCATTACTATCAGTTAAATGGATTTTTCACCTTACTAGGTAACGGATAGCGCCACCATATACACACTAGTCGCCTTATGTGAATGCTTCTTTGGAAAAGTCTTACTTTGTCCTCATACCTCCCAGTGAGTGTTAATGACTACTGCCCTACCTGTATTGTCCGATTTTAGCTAGCCGTCATAATGCTGTTTCTCTGCTATGGGTTTCTCGTAGTGCTCCTTGACAACTCCGTTCAGCCATTGTAACCTATGTCTAAGAACATGAGTTCATCATCAGCCAAATGAAAGCTAAAATTGATATGAATCTGAAAAACCTTGCTGGCTGGGCTATTCTTGGATTAAAGTCCAGAAATGTACTGATACACTTCATCTAACAATCTCCTAATATGACCGCGCCTTTGGGCTTCTAGGCCTTGGAGTTTGGCCTGCCCCAGACGATCTAATTTCGGGTTAGTGACTCTGAGTTACAGAGTACAACTGGGAAGTTATGTGATCAAACATCTGACTCCTACTGGTACTGAAGGGCAATGTTAACTGAGGTGCTGTCATGGAGAAAACAGCTTAGATGTTTGTGATAGTGCGCACTGAACAGCATTCATGTGCATGCTTGCGTCAAGACTGATGCAGTTTATTTTATGTCAACGAAGGAAAGTCAAGCAACAATCAGCAATTCAAGCCGAATACACACTTATAACAAATGACCATGTGTATACATCTGACACAAAAGTGAACTGACACCGTTTTTGTGACCTACTCCTTGCACTTCACAGGACAATACTACACGTCAACTTGACGCAATATGCCTTTCTTTCTTTTTAATTAGATAATATTGCATGTCTGATTGATGCTCTTATTGACAGTGTAACTGAGAAAAATAGTCTTGTGTACCACGGAAGATGAAAAGAGGCAAATTGCCAAAGAGGCTTATTAATTTTAGTCCTAAACAGAACAGTGATGGCTTAGGGTAAATGACTAGATGTCTTCCATTTCTAAACAACCAATCCGGTCAATTCGTTTTGATGGTCAATGGATGATCAAAGTCCTGGCGTTTAAACTCGAAAGTTTCGATTCGTTGGTTGGTTGGCTGGCTGATTAAAAATCACCATAATTATCCACTGCGCGAAACGGTGTATAGTTGTTGCATAACAAGGTTCTCTGTCTGTAATCAACATTCGTTAATACTCCTTTGACCCATGCGAAGTTAAAACCTTTGAGCATGCAGGCATTAGTAACCAATAGAAATGTGAGATCGTTGAAGACGTTTATGCACAAGAAATGTTGCTGAAGGGCCCATACAATGCGGGTTTGTGGACAAACGACATGAGGAGACAGAACCGAACCTCAGTTACCGTATGATTCACAAACCCTTTCTCGAATACATTCAACAAGCAGCAAATCGATACTTACACATTTTCCTGGGAATCGGCCATATGCGTACATGTTCCCGAAAATCCGGGATGATTCAGAAGGCAACGGGTTGGACCAGTAGTTCCCATGTTTGCAACCGTAAAACTTTGTCATTACAAAGTGGCTATTAATTTGTCGCGAGACTTTCCACACTTCATCTCACAAAAATGTCAACACTCAAGAATGTAGTTACCGTTATGTGCTTACTATGACCCACAAATTACAAAGAAATGTAGCTGTGAGAAAGTAGATGGTTTACTTGCTAGGTGTTCTGATTTTATGATTTCAGCTACCCAACCGTTTGAAGAATTTCAACAATTAACGAGTGTTTTTTCATTGAGAGGGGCCTCCAACTTCAAAACAGACAATCGTAGTTCAATGTTTGACGAAGTGTAGTAAACGCACTGTGCTCAGTTTTGTTAAATAGGGCGTAATCGATTTGTGCATTTGCAAACTCAGAACGTAATCAACATAAGAAACGTGACAGCTGATAATATGATAGAAATTACGTTGTACATGTTATGGTAATACATCATAAAGATATTGCAACTCAGCGAAACATTCTAGATCTGAGCATTTTCAAGTTCTCGCAATTGAAGGACCAATTGGTAACAGCTCTAGGGACCAATGTGGATCGGACCAATGATGGCTTTTTTAATAAATCTTATACTACACGAGTGAATCACTGTGAACAGACATTTTATTGAGGATGCAATTTCTTTTAGCTTTTATCTTTCACTTCCTTTTGTTAATGAAACAAAAATATCCGTCAATTTTCAGGAAGAGGGCCGTGATCAACAAAAGGCTGCCAAGTGGGGAATTTGACCGGCGGTGGGAGGACTCAAGCCCGCGACCTTCACGTTCAAACCCCACGGCCTTATCCGCTGGGCTACCGCCGGCCAATGGAGATATGGAACTGGTTAGAGAAAGCGCTGCTGGTGAAACTTTGCACAAGAGCAAAGAAAACAATAGGTGCTGGGTAAAAGATCAAATGTGTTGAAGCCCCCGGCGACTACTCATGAGAAATAGTTAGTGTGAGTAATCAAAAGGTTGGTACGATTATTTGTAAAACTGCCTAAAATTGTCGACTTGATTATCTAGGACAATGTAAACACCGACAAGCAAAATTGACGAAATGCACGGTGGTCACGCGACCCAATGGGGAGAGAGATACAATTTATTCTGAAGCTCATGTTCTTTTATTAATGAAATAACAACTGTACACGATTTTCAGGAAGGAGCTCGCGGCCAAAGGAAGGTTGCCAAGCGGTGAAGTGGACCGGCAACGGGAGGATTCGAACCCGCAACCTTCTAGGCCAGACATCACGAACTTATCCACCAGACCACCGCCGGTCAAGTCAAAGAATGAGAAGATCTGATTCATTTTCGATAGCCGAAGATCTCAGCACCACTCCGTCGGTTCACCAAAGTTAGATGAGCCATTGTTCCAGGAATTATTTAGTTCATCGAGGCGAATAATGTCATGATCGATGTTGACAAACTATCACATCTCCCGGAAAGTGATGTGCTCATGTTTACTTTCATTCTGAAATACTAAGTGATATGTAAGTTAACTAAACAGAAACATCAGTGACTACAATATGACGTTTCCGTTGGCCCTTTAGGGAATCCGCATGATTTTGATTGGTTGGTCGCAGCTTCAGGTAACTGAACAATGGTACGGAGCTGTGTCGCATGACTCTCGCGTAGACTCATCACAAAGGACCTTCCGTTCTAGGAACGCCTAACTGGTATCTGAGATACACGTATGAAAAACTCTAGAAAAGTAAATGAACTTTAGCAAAACCCCAATGGTTTCCAGTGGGTGAGCCAACACAAGTCAGTGTCACTCCAGTTCAAGCCCAGTGTCCGAAACAGTCCTGAGTGACACAAATCCAAGTTCAGTCACGGCAACCAGTCTGTCGCTTAATGTGACCAAGCCCAGTGGATCTGGAATTCAGATAGGTAAATGGTTACCAACCTTGATGATAAAGTACGTTGGAATTACTAGGTTATTGCCTCCGTTCGACCAGGGCAAACAGAACGCACAAAACTCAGCAGTCAACAATTCACGTGAGGGACAAGAGGGGAACGACAAGCAGTATGAAACAGATGGTCCATCGACAAGCAAGAAAACGAAATCAATATAATAAACAAAAATGATAGAAAGTAGGGATTAGGGCTGATGATTCCACGCCCATAATCCGCGTTCGAATGAACATCGCGGTTGCATCAATTGTATTGTTCCTAGCCAAATTGATAGAATACCTATTCTATTCAGTTCATGGAATGTTATTCAGAAGCAACCCTCTATCTCACACAGTGACCCCAGTTTGACTAGGAATTTTCGGAGCCCAGAAGTAGACTAAATTTATGACTCTGGTATTCATAATCACGAAATTCTATGGAATACGCTGGGATTGGCGGGTAACTGGACGGGAATGCTCCCGAGTAGATACACACTTATCGCTGCATAAATTCGTGAAAAATGGTGATCAGATGAGGTTGATGATGATTATGATGATGAATAGATTGAAAACCTGGCTATCGTTAATTTAAGCAGCTCATCAGTAATGAAATAATGGTCTATTTGTACTACATAATGGGGGAATGATCGGTTCTGAAGTAGTTACCATGCTTCAGTAGGTGACCCCTGATCAAATTTAATTATTTTTCGGGTGTCAGTCACCTGAATGGTTATGCTCCATAAATTGCCTTGCTTTTACAAACTCAACGAAATCCATTCGTCCTCGTGTATTTTGAAGGAAAATCTTATGACTTGGTGTAGGTATCAGGGTTGTGAGAACAACTGTGTCGTGGCGCTTCGTAGTCCCTGCCCTAGATCGGATTCGGCTTATTCAAAATAACGAGGGGCAAACAACTGGTTTTCTTTTTCACGGACGGTTTTCTTTGCAATTCACATAAACGGCTACAGACCTCAACTCAACCAGTTCAAAACACTCTAGACGGATATATCATGTGTGACTGGAGCGGTGCTAAACGCGATGTGTCGTTGTGATACGATTGTGTTCTTCAATTAAGTTGATCAAAATTGGTATGCAAGCAGTCCTTGGCCCATCTGTTAATTATCAACTCATTCTTCCTTCTTCGCGGTACCCATCTTCCCTGTATCTACGGTTTAGTTGAAATCAGCATGCACACACAGCAAGTGATTTCCTCTCTAACATTTTCGTGAAAAGTGCGGTTCTGTGATTGATGTTTCTAACTATTGAGACGCTAACTGGTACATGCTTCATTTGGTAACATTTGTTCGGGCATTTCATACACAAACGTTTACACTGGGGTAGACGGCAACAGTGGCAATTTTAGGTGGTGAGAACAGCAATACTTGTAACTACGAGAAAATCAGAATCGGTGTGATTCTCGGGGTTGAATAAAATCCTGTGACCGGCTGAAACACCATTAGAAGCATGCTACGTAACGAGCTATGTTTGCCCGAACCTATTGTGCGTATAGCAAAATGTACAGACTGTTATACCAACCAGTGGCGTCAAAATACTGTTATATTTGACATGTTGGTGCTCGTATTTGTTGTCGTTTCTTGTGATTTTTTTTCCAGTGGCTTCTACGGACTAGTATGGTATCCCATCCCTGCACCTCAATCACGACTGCCGCCGCCGGGACTGCCAGCAGCAGCAGCAGCAGCAGCAGCGGCGCAACTCCATTATGACATCGTTTGGGGGGTAAATCTTAATGTTCTTTCTCTCTCCTTCCATTTCGAAATGGTAGTAGCATTCGAACGACGCTGGTCAATAGCCATTAATTTTCGTTATAAATGACTACTATTCTGACTACCATGGTCTGCAGATTGGTCGGTCGGACGGTCAGTCAGTCATTCATCCGCCCTGTCTGTTCACCGATCAGTCAGTCTGTTGAATATTCTGCTAACAGTGAAGACATCGCAGTGGGTTCGGATGATGCCACAACCAAACCGGGACAGTCTGACAACATGGATGATGGGCCTAGAGTATTTAAAACAAGCGTTTACCTATTACGCGAACTGTCAGCTTACATATTTGCGGTTAGTTTTTTTTGTAAACTGCCGGATGTGTTCAGCAGAGAGACCTGGTGGTAGTAGTGAAGCGAGAAATGGGTAAGTGGCCAGATAAAAGAGATTTGAAACAATCACCGAATTCGAGTACCGCAATCGGAACGCCTACTGTTGTCTCAATTTACGATGACCTTTACCTAGTGACTTGTGGGAAACATTTTACGAAACGGTGGCGAAAAGAACTACTGCTTCCATCTGTTTAATTGGCGCTTTTCTCATCGTGATCCGCGCTCATGCGTCGGCGTGTGCATATGTTTGCTTGTGTGTATGTGTTTGTGTGTGCATACTTGCAAGGGAAATGATCCCTTTCAACACAGACATGCCGACAAACAACAAAAGTATGATACCAAAAAGAGAACGACAAGCAGACAGACAAGAGATAGCGAACGAGTGAGGGTGAAGGGTAATTAATATATTCTCATCCATTAGTGCCCGATCGTTCATTGCCGTTTGATGGCGGCTTCTTTGTCCAAATCCGGGGACTACGTTTGAAAACTCGAGGCATCCGCGGAAAACGGAAATGAGTTACCGAATCAGAGAGCAGCAGAATGCATGTCGGGTTTCCTTGATTGATGGCCAAATGGCTGGCTGAGCGAAACAGTACACGTTTCTGTGCGTGCGTGTGTGTGTGTATGTGTGCGTATGCTTCGTGAATGCTATGCATAGAAGGCCACGAGACGTAATAGAGCCAAAACATGTCCATTGACCGATTCGTGCGGAACATGGGCAGCACACTGACATACACGCCCTGTTATGTACCCGGTTTGCTGGCACACGGGAAAGCATTCAGAAAGTTATTATTATTATTATTATTATTATTATTATTATTGGCAGGGCTAAAATTTAGAGGTGGATAGAATTTGTGAAGCTCTGATCGTGTGGGAAGTAACTTACATCTCTCTGAATTACTTAGTGAGAGTAGTACCTTTTGCTGCAAAAGCCGACTGAAATAGGGTTGAACAGCCACAGGCATCGAGAGTTGTATAAATAACTAAGTGATAGTCGGTAGGTCGATGCGTTTAGGTCTCGGTACCGGTAATACAGGTTAGGCCAGTGCGCATGGCTAGCACATGAATACGTCATTGCGATAAGCAGTGAAGGTGGTATTAAGAACAACAGGGGTGGCTGCGTCATCATATCCAACAACAACAACAATAGCAACAACAACAACAACAACAACAACGACGACGACAACAACAACAACAGCAACAAAAACAATAATAATAATAATAACTGCAATACTAGTAATGATAATAACAAACAACAATAACAACGACAACAATAGCAGTTGCTGTGGTTGTTGCACCATGAACTATTTGCGTTGCTAGAAGATCCGGTCGGTGGGTTTAGTCGTCGCAATCTTCTCAACAGGTGATGGACACTCTCAAACCTGAGCCACTCAAGTTCAAATGCTCAAAAGTTTTTGGTTTGACTATCTCTGGTCAGTATTATTCTATTCCGATATCATCACATGTACTGGTCGTTGGGATCATGCATTTGTTATTTCTTCCAATAGTGGCTCAAGTTTACAGCTAATCAAATCGAACTCAACTGTTGTTGTGCATGGCACCTAGTAATCGAAGTAACAAGCAATAAACCCGTTGCAATAACAGTCAGTGCTCCAGCGGTTATGATCTTGGCGTCTGGACATGAAGGTTGCGGGTTCGAGTCCTCCCACGGTTGATCAACTCCCTGCCTAGAAACTGTCTGCTGGCCGGGGCCTTCTTACTGAAAATGATGTATTTCGGGACTTCTTTAAGAAAGGATGTAGGAAAGAGAGAAAGAGGAGGGAATGAATAGCGACAAAAAATAAGACAATGTTTTCCTCAATGCACAAAACCAAGATTACTCGAGACTACCACTATTAAAAGAATTCTAGTTAACGGTTGGGAATGATTCATCCTGCTCATCAGTCACGAGCATTTCCCTAATATCTTACTGCGGGGTCACTCTCTGGAACTGTTCCTGCTCAACAGACTTTTTAGGAGCGTGCCGACCAATTAATCCAATTCTTAGCATTAGATAACGTTGGTTTTTACTAACTTTACTTTCACGTCACTGTATGCAGAGCGGGAGCTTATCGGAAAACAAACTCAGTTATTCACTTTTTTGTTCCAGAAGCTTCATGTGGAGTGAATGACTGCGACAAACGTCAAACAAGGCGTTGGAATGACCTGATCCGCCAATTCGTAGTGGAATTCGAGACATTGCACTGTGGACACAAACTACATCTCGGAATTTCTAACAAACGGCACGGAAGATTGCTGTACCCTAGTTCTTCGACAGTAAGCATCGAGGGTTTGAATGCTGAAATATCGCACATAATAAATCATTTTATGATCATTTAAAAGTCCCACCAGAAAAGTGGATAATTCTGACTGATGATTTGAAATTACAAGGTTAGGGGTAAGAGGTGACCATTTTTTAGACTCGCCAGGAGAGAACAACTAAGTTGATATAGAGGGGAAAAAAGTAGTTCAGGATAAGACTTTCGATATTGCACTGATTGGAGGTTAGCATGTGGGGTGTGTACGATACAAACGAATCAGATAAAGCCTAACGGTGTTCGAGAGGCGGGACGTTCAAGGTGGTCGTAGACACATTTACGGTTAGAAAGAAAAGCAACACCGGAAGTAGATGGCGAAATGCCGATCAGTTAGTGTGTACTGAAAAATGAGTTAAAGCTTGGAATGTCATGATAAGTAAAAACGGTCAGAAAATCAAAGCAATTACTGCTTGTTATCTATAGGAAACTGACGCCCAGATTGTGAAAGGTCGTAGTTTTTTATTGGACCCAGTCGTCCTTTACTGTTATTACTCACATATTGATTGCCAAACTACCATGTTCGGGAAATAAGATAAAATTAACAGGATATCGGTAAATTGAAATGTTGTCCAAACGATATTCTTTTGTTCGGCACGGTATGCTTTATGCTGCTGAGTTTACTCACCGTATGTCCTATCTATGATTAGGTAATTCCAAACGTAATACATCTATCCAATTTCAAAGCCGATTTACTGACACTTAAACGATTTCTCCATTGGTGGTTAGGTCATGGAAACTGACAGCCAAGTTAGCCGGCCTGTGAGCTGGTAAATTTGTAAGAGCTAGACCTAGTGAGCACGGTGGATACCCATATGATGGTTATGAATAGTTGGACAGTTTAGGGGTTTCCTCTCCAAATCTCGTTTGTTTGTTCAATTTGATTCGGCATCTCCATGATGGGCCATCGATTAACGTCGTGTTTGTGTCTGTGTAACTGTTGGTCCACGTATGACACGCCTCCAGAACAAAAATCGGAGACAAGTCATAATGGTGAGAAATTTAGATAGTTTTGCCGAGTGATACGTCGTTAAACGTCAGAGCCCAACTCACTTAAGAAGCTCATGAGTGCACAGTTAACCCAAGTAATCAGATAGTGTGAAGAATCACGGAGGTCAGTCTTTATGGAGAGGGACCCTCTCTGACCATGAGAATGCCGGTACATTGGGTTGATATTTGATGTATTAACAAGAAACGACCCATTCCATACATGCATGTTCACCTCTGGTTTAAGTCCATTCCGGGGCACAGCGAATGTGCACCATGGACACTTTCCCAAAATGATGAAAGCTTTACGATACTTATGTCGTTTTCAGTGCTAAGTTCTAATTAACGGATCCTCTGTTAGATGAATCATTTCACAAAGCAAAGCTATGCTTAATGGAATTTTTCGGATTACTTTTAAAAGCAATTAGCTTGTGTTTCAAATACAGGCATGGAAAAATGGCTTCCAAAATAGGCGCGCTCAAATGAACAATATGTTAGTGGGTTTATGGAATAAAAAAATGAAAGTAATTCCCTTTTTAGGCTGCCGTCTATCATCAGCTACCGCACCAGATAAGGTACACGAAAGTTTTGTACGCATTTATCCCTGAGTGTATGGCGCCAAAATTTAGATTCGGTGGAAGAGGAAGAAAGACTGATTAAAAAAATTCGTATTTTTTCATCGGATGGTTTGGATTCCGTGGTATCTTGTGGACTAACGTTTATCAAAGCTCATTAAATCGATCGACGAGTTTAGTCAAAAGAATTTTAGGGGAAAAATAAAACAATTCCAATTACTAAGCCACGGCTTGGTGCTTTGAAATTCATTTTTCACCATAACCGAGGGAATGGCGGAACAGTAAGGAAGACACGAAACGCATATTGATGGGCGAATTCGGAAATGACTACCTGCGCTGTTCATAACTGCGTGAGCTGCTGTTTTTGAAAAGACGAACGACGCAGTTTTTTTACGCTCTACTCAGCGTGCGATTTTCATCGCAGATTATTATCTAGGTTAACGCCCAAATATTACGCCGGATACATTCTATCATGGATATTAGCAAAAAATAGGAACAGAAGCCGTTGTGAAGTGGGAACGGGAAAGGGAAACATTCGAGGTCTTTGGTGGGATCTAATTGGAAACCTGATCAGGCGGAAGAATGATTCTAAGTAGTATATGAAGAAATTCATCCGGAAGCACACTACGGGTTTCAAGAATATTACCGATATATTCCTGTCCAAACATCCCTACAATTGTTAACTAGAACCTTTTTGAATTATCAGCGATAGGTAAGGCTGTCTGAATCCACTTGAAAACTATGTGGTGACTGGTTGAATCTCAGTCGTCGGCTTGACAAGACCAGCAAGCCGAAAGATGTCAAATAGTCGCACATCTCGTTTTTGTGTTGCACGCAGTAGGCTCAGGGATGCCATATTAAACTCCGCGGACAAAAGTACCCATTTTTGGGTGGGGGGAATATCAGGACCAAATGATGTAAGGAGTGTATCGAAAAATCGATACGCCATGTATTGGTTTTAGTTGTGAATGATATAATGTTAATAACAAAGCATTGTTGGTAAAGGCAATGCTCCAACGTTTGGACTACCGTGGGTAGTCTTTCTCAAGGCAAATTTTACAGTCAAATGGGTGAAAATAGTTCACTTAAAGCTCTATGTCCTTTACACTCAGAAAGACCCAAGACACTGTGTAGCAGGGTAAAATCGTCAACGTACTAATTAATGGACATGATACGGGTAATAGGTTAGATATGTGAACAGAATAATTCATCACTCGATATTAGCACTTAGTTCATTGTTAAGAAGCATGACTGAAGCTAGACATCTGTTTCGTTCTGTGTATTTCATTCAGGACGCAACTCCTACAAAGATGCTTAGACAAGTAATTTTGAGTCGAATGAGGTGCTCAAGAGGCCATCCAGTAATCAACCTCTTAGTCATTTAGTAAGCCTGTACCATACGTAAGACTTCTGCAAAGAAATCATTTATAATAGGAATTGACTGTTGCGCACAACACTCCGTAGACGTGCAAGATGGGTAACCGGCAGGTGCTGCGTTCTGTATTACAGAACATCAGTAGATAATTAACAACCAGCCTAATTAGCTTACAGTCTGCGAAATTTGACTCAGTCGACTGTCATAGTTCCATATCCCAGTTGGACTGGAATGGATATGTCCTGGTAATGATCCTTAAAATGGATGAGACAATAGCACGTTACCTTGGTTTTCAGGTAGTAATAAGGATGATGACGCTGCAATATGAATCATTTCAGTATTTATATTTCTCAAATACGGTCCACTAGGAGATTAAATGAGAATTAAATGGAGAAACACGGTCTCGTTGTTAACTGCTTAGCTTTTGGCACTGGTTAGTAAAACTTTTTCAGGACGAAGGATTGAGTAATTCAATAAGTTGTTTTTACAGTCATGAACTGTAAGAATAAGAGATTGAAATGCTGAAGATAGGGACAAGGAGCTGATCGAGCAGTATCGAATGGAGGGATTGCACGAATCTGTCATAGTGACCAATAGACAAATCAACGACCGTAGGGGCTGCGTTTTCTCCGATGAATTATCTGAGCTCTTGTACGAGCTGATGGTTGCATTCTGACGAATCTAAGGAGGCCAAGACAAGCTTCTTCATTAGCGTTTAAGGCTTATGCAAGATGTTTTGCTAAAAGATTTTTCGGTCAAATATGGGTACAAAGTTTTCGGGTTCTTAATAATGGGGTGAGTCTCCAGTAGTAGGGATTTAGTACAGTTGAAAGAGATTGGGTGACGAAAGCTTTTTTGTATGTACCAAGATGAACAGCTTCACATTTGATACGTGCAAAGAAATCATTGGTTCCTGTTACGAGTAATTTCCTGGTGAAGTGAATAATTTTAAGCTAAGACCAAATGGTATTATCGTGATGGAAACCATCAGGAAGAACGTACGAAAAAGACAGGTCCCGGAAAGACACCCGACCACTACGCCGAAGTGATTTATATCATCTCGGGATTGAATGGTCCTTCATTTAGCCCAGTCGAGGTCTCCCAGAGTACTTTCCCCCTGTCTAGTTCCTTGTTCCCTTAAAAACCTTTGTAATTTTCTTCTTCCTGAGTCCAGTATGTTAACTACCTTGGGGTCTGCACACGGCGATTTTCGTTGATCTTTGCAGATTACCGGCTGTGTCCAAACTGAGGTGTCCATGTTTTCTTATCGGGATGCTCATGCAGCTCCGTATTACGTCCAAAGTTAGTCCTCTGATTCGTCGATGAGCAGGAACAACCGATGTTGTTTCGATATCGAAACTAAACATATTTTTGTACCGTACTTTCCGGGTTAAACCATCTCAAAGTCTCTCCTATACGTAACCTTAGTTGAGTATTGGGTAGGAATGGCTAGACGCTGCCAATTTGTCGGCCAAACATCTCTGACACATATTAGTACGCATTAGTACCTCCATTTTTAAGCTATCTTTATTAGAGTTACCGCTAAAATGCAAGCCGAATTTGTCAAAAACTAAACGGCACTATTCATTCTCCTACATAACTTAGACTGCACCAGAGTAATTCGGTATTCATTCCCCTACTTTTTCTTGGCAAGAAACACATCCATATGTTGTGTTTCTGTCGTGATTACCTACAAGCAACGCTTGATTTTTCCTTCTTATCCTGATACGTCCGTATTGGGCAGTTTCTCGTCACTGAAAAAATAGGCCGTCATTGGAATTAATGTGTTGTTGTGACAGTAATGTTTGAAATTGGTACGTAGGTCGCTTGCAATAAGTTATAACGTACGTCATGAATTATGCAGGCGGTCGCTGACGTCCAGCTGACGAACAAAAGATTTTGGAAAATGATGAGTTGATGAACATTCAGAACTCTTCAAAGTTTAATTAATGAGCATCAAACTCGCCACTTTGCGACACACCGACCACTCGGCTCCCAAGCTCCTTCTTCATTTCTTCGGCATTCTGCATGATAACTGATCTTCATGGTTGATTTTCATATGGGCCAGATGCAGGTATGTGCTTGCATGCGCTGTGAGCAAATCATATGCATATTTACGTTGCACTTAAGCGGAAGAAGAGTGCTCAAGACCAGTCACCTCATGTATTGGTGGTGCCGTTGACATCCAATCAAGATTCCGAGAAAATTTTCGTATTAGTTCGGGCTCATATCAAAGTTGGTCATAATTTGGACTAAGTTATTCGGATGCAGGATGAAATTGGAAGTATGTTTTAGTGAGATATAACTGTAAAACCGGCTGTCCTTAAAGTGCCACAGACGGTGGTCTAGGAAGACAGAGTACCCCTTGCGAAGGCCTGTGGGTAGACAAGCCACAATGACTTGAGTAAACGATCTTCTCTGCGACCACTTTGCATTGGTACTGTCGCGTAGACAGGTAGATTTTGTCAAATAAAACCCCTGTGTCTTAATAAATCAAGTAAATGTCAGTCCACAGTTCCTTCAGCTCGATGCGCAATCGCTTATGGCAATATGCATTTGAAACGTTTATTTATTAAAGCCTAACAGAAATGAAGTAAATAGGCATGCAACTGCTCACGTTGCAGTGACCAACTGACTTCGTTTATTCATACGTGAGATACGCACGGAATTTACGGAGAACCTGCAGGCAGTCTGAACATTGCTGCAATAGTTTCCGACGAGTAGCTTTAATTAAGCAGTCTAAGAAGACAGGGTTTAATAAGTCCGGAACTACAACCAACGAATGCTGTGTAGAAGTTATCGCCTAAAAGTGTTTCAACGTCCACAGGATATTGTACGACAAATAGCTGAAATTTACCATGAACCTTCGTTCTGAACGAGCAAGACAATAAACAGTTCTCCTAGGCTTAGTATCAGGGATCAAAAATGTACGATTTCATTTTAAAATAATCATTGGGCTCCCGGTTTCCAGATGCAGATATTTTCGACCCTATGCATTGCATTGGTAGAGTGGACGAAGCTCTTTTTTGGAGTTGCTACCAGTTCCCGACAAAATACTGGATTGAAGGTACGGTAGGTCCTAAAGCTGATGATATGGACCGGAATTTCGAGCACACGAGATGCTAGGCCTTTTTGAATTTGGTTTCAGCAGGACAGTTCTGCACCGCCTAAAACAAGAATAGTACGAGAATATTTGGGGATGGGGTACTCCCAGGGAAATGAATCGACCGTGGAGACTCTTGCGAATAGCCACCGGGCGCGTGAGGTTTCACTCCACTACGTTTTCGTTTGTGGCTTGTTTGAAGTATGCAATTTACTTCAGAAAGCTTGGCCTCGCCTGGTACCTTCCTCCTCTGTGTGTATGTGTGTAGTTCATGCTTGGAAGCAGCAGGAGAACGGTTTTGTTCAAAATTATTCACTAGTTGTTCACAACACATCATTGTGCTAATTTCCCCACAAGGATGTGGCCGGAGGTGTGTGTGTGTGTGTGTGTGTGTGTGTAGAAGGCTTCAGGTACGAATGTTCTGTTCTTGATCCCTAAGTGAACCGACGATAACTATAAAGGGCCAGCAACTTTGTCGCACTGTCACAGTTAATAGCAGCATTTCAACGGATTGCGAAATAAGTCCATCATAACAATCAGGACAGGAAATGAAAATTTTCTCTACTGCAACAAAGTCACTGCGCTGCTCGAGTTGGTATATCTAGGATTTTGGCACAAATAGGGTCCAGAACACAGTTGTTTGTGGAAAATATGGGACCAATTACTCGACTGTTTTTGACTTTCCTCACATACTTTTCTTCTAGTACGCACGTACACGTGTTTTGTCATCATATACGTTTCGCCTTTAAAAAGGGCCACAAATCTGGCTTATCACCGAAGCGCACAAGTTCTGCACATTTCATGGGCTTTGTACTATATCACAGCCATGGAATGGTGTGAGCTGTATAAATCGATTCTGGTTTTTCATGGCGAATAGTCAGGGAAGGGGAAGTTATTTTGAAGACTCAAAGCTAACTCAATTGTCAATATCATTTTGGTGAGTGCGTATTGCTTGCACCTGCAAATCGGCTGTTGAAAATTAGATTTCAGTCTCCTCGGATGAGAAGGAATCTATCGTACTGGTGAAAATAAATAAACGGGAGTTTTGTCATCATTAGTTTGCCTCACATAAAATTGGATGAGTAAAATTATCCCCGGGATCACGCGATCGGTTCAGCGGTTAGAGCTGCTTGTCGAGTACGTTTATCTGGTGCTCTCCTTTCCAACAATCCCGGTACTTTAATTGGTTTCGCACTGCAATCTCATTCGAATCACCATGTGATTCTTAAATGGACTTATCAATTCACGCACCTAATGATTCAAATGAGATTCTAGGGTGAAGTAAACAAGGGTACTCTGCCATAATGTTGAGCATTTTACTCCATCTCATCCACTGACCACAGCGGTGCGAAGTTGTAAAAATGACCTTTTCCGCGCCCTGGTCATTGTGCGCCTAATACGAATGGATTCTCATTAAGATTGGTGTCCGAATTACTGATACTTGTCCAATGTACAGATTCACAAACACCCTCGCATAAGGATACAGGCAGACGCAGACGTACAAACAAACTCATGAACACAGCCCTGCATCGACAGTTTCGATATCAGATGTCACTAACTAAATAGATAAAAAAAAAAGTGAAGAGCTCACGAAAGTCAGTGACCGAAATAAGGAAACATGTACAACCGGTAATACATCATTCAAACGTTTTGCTAATGTACATGTTAAGCTATTCGTATTCGCGCGTGTGTTTACATGCGCATAATGAGTGTATGTGTGTGTGTGTGTGCTATCAGCCGGGTAGGCGCAAATTTCAGTACACACAGCACACAAACGCACATACGCAGTGCGAGAGTACGCGTACGCACACAGAAGCATGGATGCAAACGCGAGTATCAAGACCCAATTGTTTGTGCTGGTGGCAATATGGATTCCATTTCCACCGCTAGTAGCCCCATCGCCACAAGGACAGGCGCTCCTCTTTGATGTGTGCGACATGATATGTTGCCAGGCTATCGCGGAATGGGCAACATCAAAAATGTCGCATATGTGCACCAAGCTAGCTTAGCCATTTAAAGCAATGGAGAAGCTTAATCATGCCGCACCACGCTGTACCATGCTTCACTCCACTTTACGCCTACCCCCTCTCGTTTGCCCATCCTTGGCTGACCGTAGAGTGTGGTGCATGATGTGGTTACTGGACATCCGATCTCTTCCGGAGTTAAGCTATTGCTCGTAAGTCTGTCCGTTCATTCGGGACGGCCAGTCGTTAGCTCGTCTGTGCTCTTCCTCGTTTTCTAACTCTCCGGTCCTTTTTTACCTCTGTACGCGTTAGATTCCATTATTCGCTGACTTGATTAATTACTTACAAGTGTTGTTGGGTACCGTGAATAGGCAGATACTGTAGTAAGCAGGCTCACGTTAGATGTGCCTGTAGGTTTACCCTAGTAAAAAAAGGCTACACGTGCAATACAGGGTTGTCACGGCTTAATTTTTGACTGCTTATGCTTTGAATTCACTCGTCTTTTGAAAATGGTTTGGCTTCAGTTGTATGATATGGATGCCTTTTGTGAAAACCTGTAAGCATTAGTTTCAAATAGCGTATTCGGTAGAAGGTGTTGTAGAGCTACGGGTTTTATACCAAATGCGTCTGTCCAGGTGGTTCCAAAGTGGCACAACAGCCAATGGTTACCTATTTGTATGAATAAGGATTTCCAAACTAAGAATAAGCGCACACAAAGTCTGATATTTCCCGGGGTTGATGGGAAATCGGTTCGTACTTTTCTGACCAAAGGACTTTTGCATCAACTAGACGACGAAGGTTACTAACACAAAGATGTATTCCTACTTCCGGGAGTTCGGAGGTCTGTGGACACTGAATTAAGTGAGCAACGTTCGCGACCATAAATTCCGGCACCTGAGAAGGTTGGAATTAAGCAGGAAGTAGTACATGTATTTTAATGTACAATGCATATATGTATAAATTAGGACAGAAATTTCGCAAAATTGGTTGGTTACAATGTGATCCGGTGACGTGAGGATTGTCCAACCGATTGGCTTGAATTGGATTGTACTGAATGAGTTCTGATTACAGCCATGAAATTACAGTACACAGTTCTCGCAGTCCTGTTCCACTTGCTACCTCATTTTCAGTTACTTGAATAATATACATATCGAAGCGGCCCCGAACAGAACCAATGGCAAATTTGGAATGAAATATTTTAGTTATTTCAAATAGTAATGAGGTATGAAACAAATTCCCCTAACCAGATGAAAGTCACAAACTTGGGTCAGACTGACCGACCAACATCGGAGTTCGGTCTACCCTACAGTATTTGGGTCAGATCAAACGTGAGAGCTGGGGTTACGTTTGCGTGACGGAAAGAAACTATTGAATGGATGCGTTCGATGGTGAAAACTAGACCAGTTGGACGAATTTAGGAAGACAGACAAGAATTGGAGAAGGAAAATAAGAAGTGATATCAACAACGGATGGATCTCCACATCTTAATCCTCAATGGGCGCTGAAGCATTCTTATTCGGTCTGTCGATATCCTTAAAAGTGGTTGTTCTGATTTCGACAACTAGCCAAGCTTTTGTAACTACAGTTTCTATTATCGTAGTATTTTCGAATACTGATGTTGATCGTAGCTTAGGCTTGATATAATTACAATAGCAACCGACTACACGTATGCACTGAAAATGTCACTTCTACTAACAAGTTAATTGTGGTATTCAGCGTCCGGAGCCTATTAGATGATCTTTATTTTTGGTTTATGACTACATCACACAGATCGGTTTATATCCTAGCAAATTGGAAAGGAAAACTAAGCGAAAATAAATCTCAAGCAATTTTCTTTGGTGGTTCAGTTTCCTAGTGAGGTTGATATATCCACCTTTTGTCGCATATAGGGTTGCATTTGTCAACAAAACATTGCTTTACGTACAGTTGGTTAAAAAACCCCTTGAGAATGGTTAACGGTGGCAAGCCAAAAGGCTACAATATCTTGCGGATTTGAAATGACTCAGACATCAAATGGCACAAGTAACAAAAACGGGGGCTCGATATCCGTCTTTGCAAACCACAACATCATTCAGGCATGCAAATATACACGAATACAGTTGCTCAATGTTACTACCCACATTGTTCTCTTTTAAAAGTTGATTATGAGGAGCGATAACTAAGCACCAAATTTTCCGACAATTTTATTGCTGAATATTAGACATACACAATTACCATTTGGCATGGGTCTTTGACGTATCTATGGGTTCTCTGAACTGAACCGGGGTCCGAAAAATTTGTTTAGCAAAGAAAGACACACAATGAACAAGTGCTGTTGTCCTGCCGACTGGTTTTCTGTAAGTCTCATGTCACACGAGCCCGGTGGCGAACGATCGATGCCAATCTGTACTGTGTTTTGATTGGTTGCAATTGCTCAATCACGTGACCTCATTCTGTACTTAGATATACATTTCGATTGAACTTGTCACTGTTTGATGAATCGGTTCTTTGCATGCTTGTTGGCTTGGGCTAGCAGGGTTCAGGTTTATCAAGCTGCGTATTCATTAGCTCCGAATACTGTTTCAAAATGGGCCCAAGATTTGAATACTGGTAGGAGAATCGAGTAGTCACAGTTACTCCGCTGCACAGTCAGCTTTTCCAAACCTGTCGTTTGTTCAACATCGAACGTCGCAGTTGTCACTAGTCTTCTGCTACATCAGTGAAACTGTTCTGCTGTGAATCTCCGTCAGGAACAACCTGGTGGGGCATAAACGAGAACTAATGAAGAGAGCAGTGCCTCTTCCAAATTCACTAATGTAATAATATTAATATTAATAATAATAATAAACACTTACAAGAATAAGTATAGCAGTAGGTTCCTATTTTGAACCCAGTCGAAAAGTACGCGGGGCTTCTGGAAACAGATCCTAAACCGAGACTTGATCTATCCACGTTGATGATGCCCGGAGACTTCCTGTTTTCCAACACCGATATGCCCGAAACATTGTTCTTGTTTGATGGGAACAACGTGTGACCAGGTGCGTCATCATGTCGTCCTCTGACTGAGGTAATCGCTGTACGTCACCTTCGGTGGATTGGATACGTATGGCGTATGAATGCCCATCGTCCACCTTTTCGTGTTCTTTTTACACGTGCTGGACAAGGCTGGGAGAAGTGACGTGGTGATCAGGCAACGACTGGGCGTATAGGTATGAAGAAGTCAGATTTGACTTCTCAGAAGTATGATCCGCATATAGAAGGATAAACAAAATTTCATCCATCCATATGCGAAACATACCACTGAGAGGTAAAAATCATAAATTCAGGCTTTATGTCCCCCTTTATGAAGGTTAGCCTTGCTTGGATGATGAAAATCCCCGGACAAATCACCATGTCATTCTTAAATGGACTTTTCATCCATTCACGCTCCTAACGATTCAAATGAGATCCTAATGAAAAGTTACGTTTGACCTTAGCTTCGGTTGGTGCTTCGTCCCTTCTTGGTTGGGGTCAAATTGGTGAGGAATATTATTGGTTGAAAACTCTGATAGGTGCTCCTCACAACCGAAGTCAGTGGCGCAAATGCTGTGTGGTTTGTCTGTAGAATTCATGGTCCCTAAAACAATTTTAAAACAACCAAATGCTTACGGTGAAGACACAAAATCAGTTGGTTATTTTTGTTTCATTATTTTGCCCTTTTTGATTGCCCTCCTACTATGAGGCTCCATTTACATGTTATTACGTTGGCACCATCGTTGCTTTGAAGCCGATTTATACCATGTATATATATACATATGATATATATGATATATATATGATATATATATATATATTTACTAACTCAAATGTTTTCCACTGATCAGATGACACAAATTCGCCCCTACCTGAAACTGACATTACACTATTTTGGCATAGATTGTGGATGCCCGCTCACTACTTGTTAATCTGAAAATTCAAGATATTGTAAGGCGACAGTACAAAGAATTGAAGGACGATTATTTTTTATACATAGAAGTATAGAAGACAAATCCATAGGACCCGTAACGAGTGTCGAATACGAGGAATTACGAGGGGAAAGCGATAAACCCAACCAGATGTAAAACGAAAATCCGTGTCACAGTATACTGTACACTCTATGTCGCTTCAGAATCGTCCAGAATATATCGCAGTGTCTATGATATTCTGTCCATCCATGTTGTTGGATTCTATTGGAAAGTAATCAACATTCAGTTTAACTTGATTTAAATAGCAGTTGCACAACAATGAGTATTTGCTTACCTAATTTGTATTCGATTTTCGTGATAGCCAGAGTGCATGAATGATTCTGGCGAAAGAAGAGTCGTCGATCTGATTTCGATTCGCTTCACCGACATTCGCGTATGAAAAAGTAAATCATTTTTCCATTGTGATTTAAGATGGGACTCAAAACTGAATGAAAATGATCGAATTCTCCTCTCCCTCTAGCCTTAGATTCGATAGGTAAAGATCTGGTACCTCCACTGGTGGACTGACTGTGCAGCACTTTCACGAATTCTAACGCTAATGAAAACAATTGTACAGAGTTGCCTCCTGATTGCCATGGAAGAATTCCTAAACCAACCTGACGTTTTGGCAAATCCTTAGCCAAGAAGCCTGATGCTTGTCACGTTTTCTCATTTTTCTGATTTCATTTGTGGTTTATCACGGTTTACTTGTACATGTATATGCACAACTGCTCCGCATGAGCTACTCAAACTAACTAGTCTGAAATAATGATTTGCGTCAGGCCACGCGTGCAATACCCGTGATAGCCCGAAATCACAGATTCAACTGAAGTTTAAAAATCGTCCAACTGTTTTGAGTTAATTCATTCTTATCCATTTGTTGGGTCTCATAGGTGATATGCCATAAAACGACGTTCTGACCCCTTTGCTTTAATGTTGTGCGCCTAGTGGTGAATTGATTTCTCTGGCTGTCTATATCACCGAAGCAATGGCACAGAATGTCGCGAAATTTGCGGGGAGAGTTCTCCATCAGTTTGCCTTGACTGATTGCCCAACAAGAACTGGAGACAGTTTCGTTTGAATGCCTGTTGGCAAATTAGCCGGGCTTTTGATTTCTAGCTGTTGCTTGGTCGCACATTCGGTAGTCCGAAGTGTATTTGGGTGAAACTTCGTTGGTACACAGCCGCTCATTTCAGATCAGATATCACAACTACTGACTGATTCAACTAATTCGTTAAAGTTCCTGGAGCTGGTGGCAGTTCCTGTCCGCCGGGGCGGGTAATGTGATCTGAATTGACCTAACTCAAGGATTACCTCAGCTGAAAAACTTCACTGGACGTCTGTTTGTAGAATCATGTGATGAATTTTGATACTGGAATAGGAAATCATATTGGAGCGTCTCCAAATTCTGCAGCGTTACGTAGTTGGCAGATCCCAGGGCACTTTTCCTGTATCGAGTTTCTGCTGTTCCATTCGGGCTTGGGTGGCCAGGAACAGTGTAGAATTGTAGCCGTCCAGTGAGGTCCGGACAACATTTCTACCGTACACTGCAGAATAGCTGTCTGCAGTAGAACTGATCATATGCCTTCGCAGTCGAAACACTTTATTTGTACTTGAATCACGAGGGAGGCGGTCGCTATACTTGCCAAATACATTTCTGGCAACTTGGAGTACGAATTTACGTGCACCAACGTACGGTATATATTTAAGAATGCATTACAAAATTCCGCCCGAACGGACATTCAGGGATACCGCTTTTAGGTCACGGATAACAGTTGTTTAATCGCAACCGAACCACACACCTTACAGTCGCTAGGTTTACTATCTCGGTCATCAACAAAAGGAACGAATCAGCGCTTTCTTTTTTACGGCAATGTGACTCTTGTGCAACTCGTACAGGGCTATCTAAAACTATAATGTGGAATTCGACGAATAGTGGTAAAGTACCGATGCGCACTAGAATGGTTCCGATCAAAACTATGCAACTCAGGACAGAGAGAAATCCTTGATAGCAAATAGACACCTCGATTCATCTACAGATTTTGCATTTGTGTACCAAGTGCAAGGAATCCTGATTGGTGGGCTATCTTCGGGCCTATGACAGTTGCGATATGCGTGAAATTCCCGATCCAGTGTTGCCACCTTTCTGATTGTCTAGTTGCTTACGTGCGCTACAACGAGGCTCTGCCACATTGTGTCGTGATTTGCAGATACACACACCATATGATGGCAAACACCAAATGGAGATCAATGGACAGTAGCCCTATATTTATTACAGGAAAACAATGAAAACGATACACTGTATTCCACGATGCTTCACCTCAGATGCATGACCCGAAAAAAGCACTACTCCCCGAATCGCTACCTTTTCAAGTTGACAACGGCGAAATTTCCAAGGCATGCAGTCGTGTGATCCCCGATGGCCACTTCAATGTCCCCAAACGTCTGATGCCAACAGTACTTCCCCATATGCATGAAAGACATTTGGGGATCGTTAATACAAATGTCGTGTGATGAGCTCACGTGCAATTCATGTGATGCAGTTCGAACCCGCTTCGCACTGGGCTGCCTAGATAACCGGTTAATGAGAACCGTGGAGACAAAAGGTCGTGGAATCCTAACATTCTTCGACAGCGATTTGACGGAATGTTGATATTCGGGCAAAAGCTGAAAACCAATGTATGCACCTGTGATACCAACCAAATTTTCGATGGAAGAGTGGACAAAGGTTGTTGTAGATTCAGAAATTCTTAAAATATCAGTTGGTGACCGCATAAAATTACAGTTCGGGTGCCGGTATTTTAGTTTAGCCAGACATCGCACAAATTTCGACCAAGGCTAACTATATCGAGCTGATCACAAGTGAATAAGAGTTCAGAACTCATAGAAATAACAACTACCCAGGCTCTTGTACCTTGCCCGTCACCCCGAATCTAAACCCCACAACATGGTGTCGTGCATGATCACTTACGAAACACCAAAGCATACCGGTTTGTTAATGTGCGTTTTCAAATCTCACCCAGGAATTTCTTAGGTATTATGATCAGTGGAATTTTGAATACCGAGAGTGGAAGCCACGAAACCATGAGCAAATGCTGGAAACCCCTGCTGTAGAGCCGAATAACCATTAGAGACCCTAAAGTAGTAGTAGTCGTAGTGGTAGTGGTAGTAGCAGTAGTAGTAGTAGTAGTAGTAGTAGTAGTAGTAGTAGTAGTAGTGGTAAGTAATGCCGAGCTTCCCATGTACGCGGTAATCGATTACTGTCCATCGTTTTTGTTTCTAGTTTACCCTGTCTCTGAAATGTAACCGGAAAGATACATTCTCCTCAGCACTATTATTTGCGCAATTTCACATGCAAACTTGCGTTACCCATGCTCATTTCGCTAACATCTGTTTACGCGGCTACATCGGCAATGGCGGTGTGATTAAATACGTCTAACTAAGGAAAAAATAGGCACATTATTGTACAAGTGCACGCATATGCACGTTTACATGTACTTCGGCAACGATCCATGGACTCACTCAACCGGAATCATTATCGTACATGTTCGGTTTCGTTGACACGTTCGTACTTAGTTCCTATAAGGCAAAACAAGCATACTACAACTAGGGCGGGGACAAAATACGGACTGATGGTTTGTGGGTGGGACATGCCGGTGGTGAAAAAAGTCGTCTGCAGTCACCAGGTTGTTCATCCGGTCTGATGGTTGTGCGGAGGGAGCGTAAGAGATAGATAGATAATGAGAGAGATAAAAGCATTCCGCTGGCGTCTCCGCAATTCCATTGCTGATTGCGATAGTCCCTCAGACCGCTGTGATGTTGACGGCCTGCTGATGCCGATGACGAAGCGCACTTACGTGTATGCATGTGAGTGCGTGTATTCGTGTGTCTGCACAAATATGCGCAGATCCGCTCCACGACCACCGCTAGTTTGCGGGCTCGCTTGTCAGTGCTCAGTCATTGCCGATGGCATTGAACGTGTCATATTTGCGCTCTCTGTGTCTGTATGTGAATTCGTGCTTATAACCTCACCTAATGATGTGGCCCAGCCATCTGAACGAAATGACCGTTCCGTTTTACGCACATTTGTCGCTCCGTCGCGTTTCCTTCACGTACAGTTGTTTTTTTTTAAGTGTGAGCGCGACGTGCTGAAATATTTTTGTTCAGACTCAATTAGCCTGTTCGTCTGTTAGTGCCCTCGTGGGGAGGGGGGCAAGGTTGGTCAGTAAGCATGTCACTACAGTATATCCCCATTGACGGGTCAGTTAAAATACAGATTGTCAACTGCGATTTTTTGTGAGCTGCGCCAAACACGTGAGTACGCGCTGTCAGAACTATTAAATCCACACAAGTATGGACAACGCAGTAGTGCACGTGTACGCAGCCTAAATCACAGGCCCATACACATACACACACACAAATACATGCATACACACATGCACACGCACAAAAATCGATGGCCACCCGAATGCAGAAAATTTGATGGCGGCGAAGATCAAACGGACACTTCAAGCGCAAGTGATTGATTACCGTCGACAGACAAGCAGGCAGATATAAGGGGTAGGTTACCCCTCACCCTGGCTACTCTATATCTAGGTTTGTGTGATGTTTTGTCCTATGGCAGTTATAAAGTGTATAGATGAAAGAAATGGATTCTGTCGGCGATATAGTGGCCAGTCAAGTAAGTAGACTAGCCAACAGACCAACCGCTTGTCCATTCTCTATTGCAGTTACGCCTACCTTAAAACGACATGCAAGAACGCAATAACAAATGTGCTACTACTCACAGTGGGCGGAGGTAGCGAATGACGACAATGGTGGCAGGTGGCGTGTGTCCGGAGTGAATTCGGTGTTTTTGTGAGGAGCGCATAAGGAGTATATCAACTAATTTCATTTGAATGATGACCAGTGCTTTATTGTTTGCAAACAGGGGCCGTGTGGACCGCGTAGGAAGGAACTGGTGCGCTTGGTGCTGTTCATGATCGGAAGTCTTACTCATGACATTCGCAATGCAGGTTACAACGAGAATCCTTAATCCGACAAACTTTTCAGTGACAACTGACACAAACACCGCGAATCGACGGTAGTAATTAATACCAACGGTTACTGCACTCCCAACCTGGACACCCAAATCCCATACACAGACACTCACACGTACACGCGCATGATGGAAAATGGCCGCCTACACATGAACAGTTCTTGCTTCAGCTTACATAAGCCCATCGTTTGGATATACCAGATACCCAAGTTCACGAATGGTTATTATTCATGAATGGCTTGATTAACGGTGCTGAGCACTGATTGTACACATTCGCAGATGACCTAAACAGTTTTGATACACATACCGACAATCCCCGTATGTACCATGCAGCTGAAGGCAGCAAAGGGATCCCGATAACCGGAAATCACATTCAAATATTTGAAGTTTCTGAAATATAAAAAATGAACGCGACGTTTTCGAGGTCATCGGAACATCGATTCATTGCAAACATTTCTGACCATGTTGTTCTTCATATTTCAGAATTTCAAATAATATCACTGCTCAGTGTTTGTTCTGTAGAGACAGAAAAATATTTGGTTCTGGTATATATCCATTTTGGTTATTGCCCTCACGACACCTTCCCGTTCCCCAAGGCGCACCATCGTTTCGTAATCGGAAAACCAGGTCTCCACCGGATTCCATTGACGCGGGTTCGGGTGCCTTACTATTTTTCTATTGTGACATATTGCAACTAGCTCCTTGGGAACCGAGTAATCCACGAAAGTCCTTCATATTGTCTGAAGTGGCGCAAGAAATTCAACCCAAATAAGGAATAAACTTTAATCGAGAACAAGAATCGAAGAGAGACCTATTTTCACTCCAACCGCATCAGTAAGCTCGCTTCGCCAAGCAACTTGGGATAATGACAACTGAAACCGTAGATGAAAGGCACATTCGTACGGATTATGTCAAAAATATTCTTTGGTATAATGGATTCACAGTTTCCGGTATCAGAGATAAAGTGATGTTAGAGCTTGGAATGAAGTTCAACAGTTTTGTACAGAAACTGGTTGGATTCCGTCGAGAGATTCGGGGTTTTCAGGAAACTGATAGTTCTCTCGGGACTTTGTTGCACACACTCGTCACTTTAAACTTGGAGCGACTATAGCTATTTCGAATACGCCGATGGAATAAGGCATTAAGGAAATGGCATAGAAGGCAATGGCTTAGTGGATTCCTCTCTCATTCTGATATTTTCTTGGCCTTAAGTTTTGGAATTAGTCTATGGTACTTCACGGGCGAATGAGGATGAATCTTGTGGAAATTGATAACAGAATCCCCATCACTAACCTCGAGGAGGTCGTTGGATTGTTCGCTGATCGACCCTCCCCAAACTTGAGAACTTGAACAGGAAACAATTTCTGCCGGATTTCCGAATGGTAGAGTTCGATAATCAGTCGGTCACGCCATTGAGGTTGCGAATAGCCTCTGAAGTTTCATTTAGATGTTTGCCGCAGCGGCCTTGGGATGAAACCGCGGAATTTCATGTCTGGTCTACGAACAAAAGAGTTCGTGCTGTTTCGCTTATAATTAACTGGAACAACCCGTCCAAACACTTGCGCTGGTCTAAGGGAACACTCAGTACAGTTCTGGGAAATACCCAGTAGTTCAAGTAAATGCAGTGGTCTTCCCAAACAGTGAAATAATTCCCTTAGGGTTTCATTTTCATGTCCCTCCGAATATTGTACTATAATTGGAAACGTTCAATCCACTTTTCAATTTTGGATGAACCAGGATGCATATCCAGCTGTTGTGAACCGGGCGGCTCCATTGCACGAAGCCATTTGTGTCACCCATACGTAGGATGCAAGCACTGATTATGACCTACGGCAGTGATGTATGGAGGCGAATCATCAGCATGTTTTGGAGTGGCTCTGATTCCAGGATTAAGCTAATGAATGCACCAATGAGGCTCCGACAACTAGAAATCATATTCCAGTTTATTTACAAGGCATTCATATTCAAGTTTTGCCGAAACTCATACAACAGTTGAGGAATTTCTGCTCCAGCGGGGAAGCAGGATAGGAAATCCCCTACTTGAATTTGCATTTCGTTTATTCAGTGGGAAATGCCGAATCTTTTCGATAAGTAGTTCCTTGCTTTCGAGTCATCTAGTGAGCATATAGGTTAGGAATTTAGTCCTTATCCCATTTTAGCCACTAGATCGATGCATTATTACGATGCATCACGAGCTCGTTAGGGAGAATGGAGCGAGATTAATTCACAACACTTTGCATGTGTATTGCTAGAAATCCGGCATCAGTAAACCGTGACAGTTGATGGGCCCGCCACTATCATTCATCGATATTTTGGTCGTTTTGATGTTCTACTCAGCATCTACAAGTTAAAATTCTTTTTATTTCATAATCTGGGAAGCTTTAGGACCTGGAAATTAGTGTCCACTGATAAAGTACCTCTTATTACAATCATGCCATGACATGAAACATACTGGATAGATTTGAGATTCACGTCGGAGTAGGATTTTATATGAAGCATATTCTCTAAGCAAGTGCTTTTTTATCGAAAAATATCGGAGTGAATGAAAACCACTCTACTTAGGAAAGCATGTTTACTTAATTTTGGTAAAGTGAAGCACCGAGCTTCTTTTGGAGACACTCAGTTTTTATATTGGCTGCTTTCTTAGAATGAAGAGAATATTTCCGTTACCACAACAAATAAATTCCCCCGATTCGGAGTGTATTGTGCTTAGTCCGTTGGTAAAGATTTTCTAGTATTATCCGAGTGAGAGTGAATAACTTGAACCTTAATAAGAAAACAGGACAACTTTGTCGGAGAATTTGCTTCCAGAAATGTTTACTTAGTGTTTTTCAAGTATTCTGATGTAATTTATTCATCACAAAATTAACGGGTCCTTAGACTAAGGCTATTAGCATTTTCTACTATTTCGTGGAAGTATTATATTCAATGTTTTGTTTTGTAATTAAGTCATGCTGCATATCTGGTGAAACTCAGAGCGTTTAAATATTACTCAAGTCTATCTGGACAATGGTGCTTGATAACCTACGATATGACTAAAGAAAACAACTTGTGTCGTGAAATTTTAGTATGAATTAGGTAACTTTGCGGTCATTTTTGGATATGACCGATTTCCTACATAAAACACGTTCTTGGCATGGTTTATTCTTTTATTGCTTTGTAAATTGTGACCTTGTTTAGTTTGAAACGCTTGAAAAGCCCACAGAACAAACTTTAGATTGACCGAAGTCTTCCACCCAGTTAATTCTCCTCCACATTGCGGCACCAAAAGATTTCACTGTTTCTTACTCATTGTCACGGCAACTGTGTTACACGCGACCGATCAGCAAACAAATGGACACAGTCAGCTGGTCAACACTCCCCTACCAGGACAGCAAGCTTAGTAATAGGAATAACACTGGAAGACCGGGAGGAAATTGCATATTGTCACGTGGCACTTTAAAAATGCAAAAACGTAGACAACGGGGAGAGGAGGAAGAGCAGCACCAACAAGGAATTCTGTCTACTAGTTCAGTCTCTCAGGAGGTCTGGTAGCATCCACTGGTTCCACTTCAAATTTTTCCTTAAGGTTCTCTAGCTTCCCTGTCAGCAGTCCAACCTACGACGACCCGGGAGCTCTCCTGCCGCGGATAGCAGAGCATGAAAAATTCGAATCCAAAAAAAGCATCCAAAAAGGTGACTGCCATATATATATATATATATATATATATATATATATATATATCCAACCAGGGACGTGGGTGGATCAAACAGGAACTGAAGAGCTTGATAATCAATGACATTCGTGGTCTTAAATTCAAACAGGTATTTGTAAGTGCGGCGCGTTGACCGGAGAATGATCAAAGCTTCTTCCTGTGTACGGGACCATCATCTCTCTGCCACACTGGGCGGAACAGTGATGCAGTTGATGGAATATCCTTGTTCCAACACTGCTCCAATTCCCACGTGAGATGTACCTTCGAAGACATGAGTTTAAGTGGTTAAAACGGAGGCAATTTTGGTCCATCGCCAATTCCGAATCAAGCTGCTCAGAATTCTTTCAAACTGGTCGGCTGAGCGCCACTAGTTTGATAATCGAGCAAAGAAAAACGGCTGTGCTCTCGCTGACAGATTATTCGCAAGTGTTATTGCAGGCACCCTAAAATGGGAGTTATTTGAGCCCGATTACTTCACGTGGACATTCGCAATGGTGGTGTCAGACTCTCAGGATATAGTTGATAGTCGTTCGAACACACCAGTGGTCGGGAGCATGCTTGCTGGATCACGTGATCCCGTATTGCTTCAGATAAGTTTAAATAGTTCCTTTTCAAACCACTGGATCACACACGGTGCAGCTGTTCCATCTGGGCTTCCAAAGAGTCAGCAACTATAGCGAATCTGTTCGCCTCGCATAAATCAGGATTCAAATCCTGAATGAAGGACTGTTAGTCATAACATTTCAGGGACTGTACTCTTTATCATTGATGTCCTGAGCATCAGAACAGTATGATCTGGGTGGTCAACCGATTGGCATTGTGGCTTTCGGTTGAAAATTTCTACGGTGTGACCACTCCCACTTTCGTTCGTTTCCCAATCGGTAGTCTCTCAATAAACGTGGCCTCCTTCTCAAACAATTGGGACACGTCGTATGACAAATGAAAAAGAAACAGATTAAGGTTGTTTTTATCAGCATCATCATCACTGAATTCCATCATGGGAATTGCTTACCTGAAAGCAAAGATCCATAATTAAGAAAAGCCGATGTCGAATAGACTGTCACGTACCGTCACTTGTGAATAAACCATCACGAAACATCCAAGTGTTGGTCGATGCACTTTCGTTTAACCAAGAGTGTGAAATGAGGATGAACTCAGTTGATGCGCATTACATGTGAGCATTTTTAGCAAGCCACATGCATTAAGTTTCCATCAACTTTTGAAAAGCCTGAGCGAAAACCAACCAGCAGAAATGCGTCTATGAAGTACTTTCGGTTTTAATTAGTTTAGAACCGATGGAATCGGTACGATGTGGGACATTAGACGAAAACGAACGTACCACAAGGGCTATCTGGGTAACTAGCTGGCTAACTAGCCTGCACACACGTAGTACTTAAAAAAACTGAAGTGTTTAAGACAAAACGAGCATTTCTGTCGCCACCGAACAGCAGTACATTTGTATTTCATATCATAGAAACACACTGAACAAATGAGCGAAAGATTGGAGAGGAGCGGCAGTCAGCAAGGGAATCAGCGGTGTGTGTACATCACTCAAACACGCGTCGTTTTCAATTCTCTTTGATCTGCCGCCTGTTTCTTCTCGAAGCCTTTCTGTTTCTTTCTCCCTCTCCCTCTCCCTCTCTCTACCTCTCGAAAGTGATTTTGTTCTAATCCTTTAGTATGTCATCTCATCGTGCACACGTGGTCCGAGTCACATGTCAACTGACCGCCATTCCATCAAAGTGAATAACAGTTCTAGTGACGCCAATTTGGATTTCCACTGTAGACAGCATGACGGAACAGTTCGTGATAAGTGTGCATCTAATTTAAGCATAATTATTCTACATATTAGTGTGAGATATTCGATACACGTGTCGATATGCATGACCTTCTTCTGTCTCAAAATGGTTATAATTATTTTTTTCATGCTTATGCGTGTATGTGATCATGTGATCAGCAGAGTAAAGTAAGGTCTTTATCATTATGATTCTGTCGAATAGGATTGCTACATTGCATGTTCACCTGTATTGCTGATTTCTTGCAGATAAAATGTGCTATATTTTATCCGTTAATGATTTATAGAGACAGATCAGCACCTACCTCATCACTAAAACCCCATACTAACAGTGCTAGATCGGTCCTGTGAACTCACTTCAGCTTTGTAGTGCACATCATTTAAAGAAAGCGCGCCATTACATGGTATCTTCTTGTTGCACTATCTGATTTTGTGCTCCATTTCAATTTTGTAACATTTGTTTGTGTTCATTTTACTCCCCTTATGATAATGTGAATCTTCTGTTACCTTCGGCATATATTCGTCCGAACGTCTTCACCGTTCGTTCACCACTCGGAACTCAATACTGTAATTTGATTTTCGTTTATTGGCTGTACCAGTAGTTTTCTAATGCTACAATGTGCTAAACATATCAAGCTTTTCTACCCCTCTCATGCTGTCTATTCTTCACACCCGTGAAAATATTTCACTGGTCACAGACTTTAGAGTAAATCAGACAAGAATTTCGACGTTGGCAGAAGATTTCCTGGTAATCTTAATGCCTAACAATCCTTCAAAACAAAACAGCAGCCTGTAATTTGCCCAAAAACCTGAGCACCAGTGCAACTGGTCTCAATTTTATGAAATCGGTGCTCCAAATTTCTTCTTAGACATTAAGCACGCATTTACTTGGGCCTTATTCCTCATCCGGTGGAGGTACTCCACCAGGAAGACGAAACAACCGATTTTAGGTTGAGCATAAATGACATGACGGTAAGATCCGGATTTTTGTCATTCACATCCAAATCGACGAATGTAACCGCTTGACCTCAACCACCTGAAAATGGGAATAGAAATGTTGCATCTGTACCTGAACGAACAAGTTTGAAAAATAGTCACCCTAAAATCTGCGTGTTATGACAACCGACTAGGGTTTTGAAAATTGGTTTCATTTGTCCACCTTCAAAATTTGGTACAAGTAATGAACATGTTCATCTCCTAATGTACTTCCGTCTCTGTTGATGTGAAAAATAGACGGTGACGAAGAAAACTACTCGATAACCGTGAATGAAACACAGTGACGAAGTGGTGATACTTGAAATGTACAACTCAAACCGGCGAGATGGGTAACATTTTCAAATAACTATTTTATTTTGTTGTCACTATTTATCTTTCAACTGATAACGAAACACCAAATATGAGGTACACGACAATGATTCCTCAAGCAGAACTATGATTTGCTCATCGATTGATTGACTGGCGCGCAAACTGCCATGTTTTCTTCACATCACTTGAAAATCAACCTTTTCTTCAGGCTCGGTGTGACCAAATCAAAATAAATGCAGCTGAAATTTTCCAATCTATTGTTATACATGCGACGGCTGACAAGGGTAGGCCTGACTCGCGCGTCACGTGATGACGAGTTGGAGTGACGTGTTGTTTGTTTGCCTAAAGCAAGACGGTGCCTTTCGTGTCACTCATCGGCTTCTTCAAAGTGAACGCTGTGCCGCAGTTGTTTCTCAGCATTAAGACGTTGCATGACAGAATGGCGTAGACTTGTGGCGCTATTTGGTGTTTTCATTTACGTACAGACTGATCCCCAGTTTTCAATTTCATTCTAACGAGCTCCAGTAAAATATTGTCATTTTTCATCCGAGCGGTTTATCAACAAATTAGACAGAATCAATTATTCTTCTATTTATTTATCTTTACTATTTATTATCTTTCTTACAAAAAGCATAGCACTAACTTCAGTTCATTGTGAGAATCCCTCCTCTTGTTAGGTTTCTGAAAAATCGTACAATTTGGTCAGTGTTTAGTGAAAATTTTTGAGTTTTTTTTTTGATTTATAAAACCGATTTAGGTTCCTCGCGATTCATCGTCTTCCCGAATCAGGATGATGTAGTGATCGGTTCTGGATTCACGTAATTTTGATTGTGACTTTACTATTTTGACATGATAGAATTACTTGCTAGAAGTGAACTGAACGTAATTTTGCGCAAATGTGTATTTGACAAGGACAGGGGAGGGGAGGGAAGGGGAATGTTAAACGAACCGTGGCTCTTTCTCGCTCTTTTCCTGTCCACATCAGTTTGGACAAAATGGTAAATTAACGTTTATGTGAGTTTCGAAGACTGTCAAAATATTCACTGCTTAAATGTGACTTGGTATGGGTAGATGTGGTTGTGGCTGATTTCGGTCCAACAGAGGTCCGATCTGGAGTCAAGTGTGCTTAGTATGTGAATATTGGTCGTGCAAGAATTTGCAAGCAGCCATTGAAAATTCCCTTTGAGAGGAAACAGCAGTAATTTTAAAATAGTAGTTCTGCTGTCGGTGTCTCAAATGCATTTGGACACCGGTAACTAAATGCAGGCGTGACAAACATACAGCTACATGCACACTTACGTAATATCGGTTGTAATCATCACATGGCTCCCGGATAAAGGAATTTGTGGACTTGAGTAGGTCAGGAACCTATGCCTATATTGGCATGATTTTAAAAGCTAGTCGTTCCGCATTACGGGCATGAAACTCTCGGAGCAATCAGATTATAAAGATTAAACTAATGAGGCGATTAAAAACTGGAAGGATTTTGTTTAGATTTTTGTTTCCCTTTCCCCTTATTCCTTCCATATTTTTGTCAAAACCGATGAATTTTCCTGTTTTTTACTATTTATTCCATAGCATTCGAAAGAGGAGAATAGAATCGAAAAATTAACGAAATCCGAAATATATAAATGCAAACAGGAATGTAATAATCAAGTCACGATAATCTCCGGCTTCGTTTCGATTATATTCGTCAACAGTCAATCCGGTTGATTCGGGTCCCCGACACAGGAGGACAAATTCGATGACACTGAAGACCGAACTCGTCGAGTGGGAAGTTGAACCGCGAATACCGTTTGATAAATTCGCCACGTACAAAATATTTACTTGTCATTTGTTCGATAACTTCGCTTCCAAGTGTTTGCATTGCCCGTTTAGCGTCTGATTTAAACTTCTGCTGCATAAAATGGAAATCGGCAGTATTGTATTGAACTGAACAGAACTTTGCGTACATAAAATTATGTCGCATTTCAGTCAAAAAAATTTTACGGTAAAGATAAAATAGGAAGAAAAATAGACAAATGAATAAAATAAAACTACACCCATCACCCCGTGAAAAATATAAAATTTCATCGAGGAATAATCATGGAACATTATGACATGGTGCTCAGGAATTCGGTTCAAACCCTGTTACGGTATATCAAAATGCGTGTTAAATATGGGACAGTGGAGTTACAATAGATATTGATCCTAGAAGGCATGGAACGAAAAGCGGATCGTGTAGAAATATGAAAACGGCACATTGAAAGATCGTTGTGCAGAGGATGCGTGGATCTGAAAGAATTTTGTGAGCAAATTTCTCACATGCTAAGAAGTGTTGATCACATGGATTTAGGGACAATTCAGTTAGTAGTATGAAGGACACAGGGCTAATAATTGATAGCCCCCCGGGAGAAGAATTTTAAAGTCTCTTCTGAGTAAACCTGGAAAAATAACTGGAGAAAAGTAAAGGAGGATTGGAAAAACACATTGGTATACAAATCGGGAACTGGTGCTTTGTTTCACCTGGTAGTGCCGAAGCTTCCTGATTTGAAATGACAACCATCGGAGATTCTTTACACAGGCAGAAATGTGAGAATTCTACTTCGGATTGTTATCTATAGTAACTCCTAGATATTTCAAAGAATCAATCCTGATAAATGTTTTTGAGTTGATAGAAGACGTTTCGGATGGGTAGGCCGACCGAGGGAGAGAGAGAACAAACATTCGAAACATTTAGATGTGTTGAGATCTAAACTAGCTCGTGCAGAGAAATCGCGAACAGAAGATAGTTTGTTGCAAAGACATTGAAAATCATCCTTACTCGAAACTGCTTGAGAGAGGGCAACATCATCAGTGCACTAAAACAGATGACAGGGTGAGCTAGTTGATGAGTTGCTGATGTAAGTAGAAAAGAGGTACGGTGATAGAAGAGCACCCTGAAACACTCCTGAGTTGCTAATCAACGGTTTTGAAGTTTAACCGTTAATTCGTGTACACTGAGATCGGTTAGTAAAGTAAACAAACAGCCATGCTAGTAAAGGTCTGTGACAAGGAAATATTTGCAGTTTGTGAAGTAGATGAGAAAATGAGGCCGAAAAAATTAGTAAAAAATGGCCCAGAAAAAAGTTTGAAGGAAAGAAAAAAATTATTATAAAAAAAATATGTTAGACACTAGAAGAGAATTTGCAGAAATAGGAGCGTTGGGGAAGATCATAATTAGAGAAGGTTCAGAACAAAACAACAATGTATAGAAGAAAACAACGGTGCAGATAGGCAGAGAGAGAAAAAGGAAAGAGAAAAAAATGACCGAAAAAAGTAACGCAAAATAAGAAGAAAGATGCATCGGGCATGTGCAGGCAGGAAAATTTTGTTCACGCATCCAGATTCTGCTTGTTGATTCTCTATCTCTCTAAATATATCGCTCGCTCTATATTTAAACTTACCTGTATATATTCTGAGACATTATGCCCTCGTTCCTAAGGTTGGCTCAGACCAACGGACAAAGAATTATCAACGAATCACAGTTGTGCTTTCTTCTGTGGACTCTTCGATGAAGAGCTTCCATTGCACACTTCCTGATGCTACAGATTCGATCTGGTGAGAATTAAATCAATTCGGAGTGTACAAGTATGTGGACGTTTGGACAGAGCGCACCGGCGTACGCATATCTTGACGAGCGACAAATACCGCGAAAACCGGTCGTGGTGCTCCCGGCAAATTTTGTTCACGCATCCAGAATTCTGCTTGTTGATTCTCTCTCTCTCTCTCTCTCAATATCTCCCACTCTCTCTCTCTGTCTATATATATATATATACATATATATATATATACATGAGCATATTCTGGGACATTCTGCCCTCGTTCCTAAGGTCGGCTCAGACCAACTGACAAAGAATTATCAACGAATCACAGTTGTGCTTCTTCTGTGGACTCTTCGATGAAGAGCTTCCATGCACACTCCTGATGCTACAGATTCGATTCTGGTGAGAAATATCAAATTCGGAGTGTACAAGATTATGTGGATGTTTGGACAAGAGCCGCACCGGGTACGCATATCTGACGAGCGACAATAACCGCGAAACCGGTCGTGTGCTCCCGGGCAAATTTTGTTCACGCATCCAGATTCTGCTTGTTGATTCTCTCTCTCTCTCTCTCTCTCAATATCTCGCACTCTCTCTCTCTGTCTATATATATACATGAGCATATTCCTGGGGACATTCTGCCGTCGTTCTAAGGTTGGCCAGACCAACGGACAAAGAATTATCAACGAATCACAGTTGTGCTTCTTCTGTGGACTCTTCGATGAAGAGCTTCCATGCACACTCCTGATGCTACAGATTCGATTCTGGTGAGAAATATCAATTCGGAGTGTACAAGTATGTGGATGTTTGGACAAGAGCGCACCGGGTACGCATATCTGACGAGCGACAATAACCGCGAAACCGGTCGTGTGCTTCCGGCAAATTTTGTTTCACGTATTCCAGATTCTGCTTGTTGATTCTCTCTTCTCTCTCTCTCTAATATCTCGCACTCTCTCTCTGTCTATATATATACATGAGCATATTCTGGGACATTCTGCCCTCTCGTTCCTAAGGTTGGCTCAGACCAACTGACAAAGAATATATCAACGAATCACAGTTGTGCTTCTTCTGTGGGACTCTTCGATGAAGAGCTTCCATGCACACTCCTGATGCTACAGATTCGATTCTGTGAGAAATATCAATTCGAGTGTACAAGTTATTGTGGATTGTATGACAAGAGCGCACCGGGTACGCATATCTGACGAGCGACATAACCGCGAAACCGGTCGTGTGTTCCCGGGCAAATTTTGTTCACGCATCCAGATTCTGCTTGTTGATTCTCTCTCTCTCTCTCTAAATATTCGCATTCTCTCTCTCTCTCTTATATTTATATATATAATATAATACAATAGAGCATATTCTGGTGACATTTCTGCCCTCGTTCTAAGGTCGGCTCAGACCAAACTGACAGAATTATTAACGAAATACAGTTAGTGCTTCTTCTGTGATCTCTTCGATGAAGAGCTTCCATTGCACCTTCCTGATGCTACAGATTCGATTCTGTGTGAGAAATATCAAATTACGGAGTGATACACGTCATGTGGGGCATGTTTGGACAAGAGCGCAACCGGGTACGCATAATCTACGAGCGACAATAACCGCCGAAAACCGGTCGGTGTAAGCTTCCCGGGCCAGATTTTGGTTCACGCAATCCACGATTTCTGCTTGTGAATTCTCACTCTCTCTCTCTCTCTCAATATCAATCCCACTCATCTCTCTCTGTCTATAATACATATATATACATTATATATATCATACCATGAGCATAAATATCTGGGACATTTCTAGCCCTCGTTCCTAAGGTTGGCTGGCAGACCAACCTGAGCAAAGGAATTTATCAACGAATCACAGTTGTCTTCTTCTCGTTGCGAACCTCTTCGATGCAAGAGCTATTCCATGCACCACTCCCTGATAGCTAACAGATCATTCGATATCTGGTGAGAAGAAATTATCAATTCGCGAGCTGCATACAAGTATGTGGATGTTTGGACAGAGCGCACCGGCTACGCATATTCTGACGAGCGACAATAACGCGAAACGGGTTGGTGTGCTCCGGGCAAATTATTGTTCACGCCATCCAGATTCTGCGTGTTGATTCTGCTCTCCATCTCTTCTCTCTTCTCAAGTATCTTCGCACTCTCTCCGCTGTTATATATGATACATGAGCATATTCACTGGGACATTCTGCCCTCGTTCCTCAAGGATTGGCTCAGACCAACGGACAAAAGGAATTTATCAACGGAAATTCACCAGTTGTGCTTCTTCTAGTGGACTACTCCTCGATGAAGAGCTTCAATGCAACACTCCTGATGCTACAGATTTCGATATCGGGTGAGAAACTATCAATTCGGAGTGTAACAAGTATGTGATGTTTTGGACAAGAGTCGCACGAGGTACGCAATATCTGACGAGCGACAATAACCGCAGAAACCGTCGTGTGCTCCCGGGCAAAATTTTGTTCACGCATCCAAGATTCTGCTTGTGATTCTCTCTCTCTCTCAATATCTCGCCACTCTCTCTCTCTGAATTCTATATATATACATGCAGCCATATTCTGGGACATTCTGCCTCGTTCCTTAAAGGTCGGTCAGACCAACGGGACAAAGTTATCCAACGGGAATCACAGTTGTGCCTTATCTTCTTGGACTCTATGCGCATAGACAGCAGCTTCCATGCCGACACTACCTGATGCTAACAGATTCGATTCTTGAGTAGAGAAATAATCAAATTTCGGAAGTCTGTACACAGTATGTGGAATGTTTGGACAAGAGCGCCCGGGTCACGCAATATCTAGACGAGCGACAATAAACCCGCGAAACAGTTCGGTTGCTCCCGGGCAAATTTTGTATCACGCATCCAGAATTCTGCTTGTTGATTTTCTCTCTCTCTTCTTCTCTCAATATCTCGCACTCTCTCTCTCTTCTACTTATATATACATGAGCATATTCGGGGGACAATTCTTGCCCTCGTCCTAAGGTTGGCTCAGACCAACGGAACAAAGAATTAATCAAACGAACTCACAGTTGTAGCTTTCTTCTGTGGGACTCTTCGATGAAGAGACTTTACCATGCACAACATCCTGATCGCTTACAGATTTCGATTCGTGTTGAGAATATTTCAATTCGGAGTGTACAAAGTATGTGGAATGTTTGGACAAGAGCGCACCGGTGTCGCATATCTGACGGCGACAATAACCGCGGAAACCGGTCGTGTGCTCCCGGGCAAATTTTGTTCACGCATCCAGATTCTGCTTGTTGATTCTCTCTCTCTCTCTCTCTCAATATCTCGCACTCTCTCTCTCTGTCTATATATATACATGAGCATATTCTGGGACATTCTGCCCTCGTTCCTAAGGTTGGCTCAGACCAACGGACAAAGAATTATCAACGAATCACAGTTGTGCTTCTTCTGTGGACTCTTCGATGAAGAGCTTCCATGCACACTCCTGATGCTACAGATTCTATTCTGGCTAGAACTCTTTATTTTTTTACATGTACTTATTGCTATCTTTTTTTATTCTTCAGTCTTTTTCTCACTGCGTTTCTTGCCTTTTTTCTTGAACTGATTAATTTTTCTCGATCCTTTTCCTCAAACATTTTTCTGCATCCATTTTTCGTTCCTCTTCACGGTTTGCCGCAAAATTTTTTCCATTGCTTTCCAGTATGTTGATTGTCTGTTGAAGCTTTTCGAATCCTGATTTGTTTTCAAATATCATATAAGTAATTTGAAGAATCTTGACATTTCCTGGACCCCAGGTGAACATATAGGCATTTCGCTGCTTAGTTTGGTTGCATTGTATGTTAGTCCATTTGCTGTGAATTTAAGAATATCATTTCACTCTTTTCCAATAATCGAGCATTTTTGTTGGTATGTAAGTCTGGGAAACCTACACTGAAAATGATCTCAACTAACCCATATTTATAAATTCTATTAGGGGAAGAACCAAGCTCACTAATAACAATGAGTTTCACTTTCGATCCAGTCGAATAGTTTTCTCACGAACTCTAATTGCATCGCCTATTACTTTACAGCAGTTTTTCGGGAATATTATGTGGGAATATGAATTTGTTGACTCACTGTAGTTTTCGCTATAGGGAGTTCAGTCACCTGTAAGAACACACGGACCATTTGTAAGCTTTAGAATGACTCCGACACAGCCTGCGTAAATCAAGATAATGAGAAGTCCACAGCAGTTGGGAAGCACGACCGGGATTTTTTACCAGTCGTGTGATTATATACGGAATAAAGGAAGTTCACTTTGGTGGAATACTCTCTGTCCAATGTTACTCTAGGTACACTTGAGCTTTACCATCACCTCTCGCCACGGTTCTCATTGGCTGGTTGTCTACACAGGCTAGCAAGAACCTGTACTGGCGTAATTCTGGCGTCGACTCACAACATCTGTCAGAATCATAACGTTGTTTATGGTTCCATGGTCTTCGCCTATTTTGTTTGCCAGATCGATTATTTCAGTGCAGTGTTGCCAGTTTCTCGGTCTTTCACATGTTACTGTTAGTAACGATTTCGCTTTTAATTTTAAAGGCTTACAACTGTCCACTGACATTGCTTCACCCAGCCACATGAACTACTTTCAATTCCCAATAGTATTTCTGAGGTATACCTTGGTATTTCACTAGGTTGCCTGATAATTTGTCAAAAAGGGCATTTGATGCACGTCCATCCCACCTATAACCTGGCGCTGTTCTCGCTACTAATCCATCCACTGGGGGATGAAGATGTCATCCTTGAGCAGTAAATCAGGCCGATCATTTCCGTAAAGAAACCGTGGTACTCAGCCATTGAATCTGAATCCTTGCCAGTACACGCGACAGTCAAACATTTGATTTTGCTTGACCAAAATTCACTATTTATGTCCAACAAGAAGGCATGCCATGCAGTCAGCATACATATCCGTTGTTATTAGCCGAACAGCTAATGACGATTGTTGGATCACATAGACAAAAACACAATTCATCCACGCAGATGTCATAAATCGTGGCAGAAAGCACTGTCAACATGCTAACATTAAATTTGGACAATAGTCTATAACAACGGAACCGAAGAAACCAAACCTTTTGTTAAGACAGAGACTTTGGATGCCAAGTGAAGTGTTGTTCGATATACAATGACGTACTTTGGGTGTTTGATTGCGGATACATATCTGTAGAGGACTTTACATGAAGGAGGTCGATTTCCATCTTCCTATGTACGTCGGGACGGCTCGTCGTTTACTTCAGTCCTGCCGATTTTAAAATGATTCCTCCAAATTCTCTTTCACCTATATTAGCCGGCCAGCATCCGGGTTTCATCAAAACAAACCAGATGGAGTCCCTTTTGGATGTCTGGGGCTGGATGGGGATGCAGATTATCAATGAATTGGAAAATTTATGTTGGTCGGAGCTCAGGTTTTGCTTTTCATCTAAACACCAAGTGCAGCTAACAGAACCCCACGAGAATGATGAGTATGATAATACGTACGGCAAGAATTACACATCCGCTTACCCTCTAAACGGCCAAAATGGATTCCCACATCAACCTCATTTGCAACGTGGCAACGTTTCCATGCAGATTTCAATGAATCAGTCAAGCATAAAAGTTGTGCCTCTGTTATTACTGATATCATTCACGTTTGGCAGGGGTGTACATGGTGCCTTTACCCAGAGCTGGATTCATACAAATAGCAATTTAAAAATACTAAGTACTGTCAGTATTACTCATAAATAACAGTATTCATCTCAGCGGCAAAATTTCCGATGAATGCTTTATAGGTGTTAACGTGATCATAGATATGTCCTGACTGTCCTCACCAACAGCCCTATGACCCCTTCGAAAACTTTTTCGCATAATCAGGACTGTGAATTTTCTCCGTCATTGATTTCGTGAAATAACTTATCAGTATATCGCGTAATACTGTGAACAAAATTCGGACATTCGAACTCTGTAAAATGTCAACTAATTTCCAGTGAATCATTAGCGCTGCTGTTACTTTTGTCAAAGACAACAGTTGGAGACCATGGACCGAAATGTCTATGCCCCATGATAATCACTTAAGACTTAGATAGTATCAACTAACAGTTACCATACTGACCAGATGAGGTTGTTGTTGTTGTTGCACCGGCTGACAATTTTGATTTCGGTACAGGCGAATCTTAAATCACTTCATATCAAGAAAACCCAGGAAGGTACGAAAGAAGTTGTTCCTAGTTAGAGAGAAGTGCACAGGCATCCTAAGTGCAATTACACATATTCTTGACCAAGTTCATCGATGGTATGTAAGAGTAAACTGGTGCCCAACTGGTCAAATTTATTTTCATATTTCCCTTTAGGAATTCATTTTTCTCGGGTTTTGTGTCGACGTTCAGCTATTTTCGGTAAAGTGGGCGCGCCCTTCGACTGCGCTACAATCGTGTCATCCTTATCTCGTTGTTTTGTTGTCAGCTATCTGGTTCCATTACTTTCAGAATTATTGTTGTTTTAAAACCGTATTGTTTCTCAACATGGACTGGGATCACACATTGCTGCACCTCATCGATCTCATAGGTCTAAAAGAGGCACCCGTGATGACTGGCAGGCAGCTCTTAAATGAACCCTTCCAGCCAAAATGTTCATTCCGGCGTTGTTGAGTACGAACATCCACTCTCTGTTTACGAAAATTTCGGATCCAGGTTCACACGTGTGGCATTGGAACACAAGAACCATGGCTGAACCCAGATATTGCTGATTCACTCGTGTCGATAGACAGCTTCAGATTCCATCGGTAGGACAGAGTTTCGGACTATAAGAAGACTGGGGGCGGTGTGGCAACATACATAAATTCCTTCTGGTCTGGCAAGTTCAAAGTTGTTTATACGTACTCGCTAAACGGAATTGACTGCCTCGTAACACAATGTCATCCAAGGTTTTCTCGTCATACCAGTACAATCATAACGAGCCTATATGTTGCCTCTTTTAGCTCGCAACAAAATACCACATCTTTTTTCGACTCTTTTCTAGCATTCATTGTTCCTCTTCTTGAGGATAGTCTGCATATTATTGTAGGTGATTTCAATCATGCATCTATCCTACCGCTAACTGCATTTGATTTGACTGGCCTCTGTATTTCGCCCACGAGAGGCGGCTCCATATTAGACAGAGTTATTACCAACCACCCTGATTTATTTTCCCTGAAACTGCGTGTTCCAATTTCAGGTAGCAATTATTGTCTGCTTCTGTTAAGATCCAAGATATACTCTACGTCAGATTTCCATTCCTTCAGCCATACGAATCAAATGCAAGTTCGCCCTCGCAACTTTTCACACAACAACTTTGTTCTTCCTCAGATATCCGATTCACTCGCATCTGCCTGTTTCTCTTTTGAATCGCTCCTGCTCAATAACAACGTCAAACGTTTCACAGAGACGGTCAATGCAATCTTTGATATCTGCTGTCCCTCAGAAACATTATTCGTCTCAAATGGCCTTACCCCCACCCAGAAACTGAAATCTCTATAATGATGCAAGGAGCACTTCTACAAATCCCGTAATGACTCAAGCGTGCGGTATATTTCCAACTTAATAAAAGCTGAAATCAAACGCATCGACACTGCATTCGCGAGCCAACTCCTGAGTGGCAAGTCATCCGACTGATGTGTTGGAGAAGAAAAATGCGAAATTTTCTGCTGATCTCGATAGCACTAATCATGTTTTCATCCATCGTTCCACTTATACCCCAGTCAAATTTGGACAGTGATCATATGACAGTTACAATTTTTTCGAAGGAAGAGGTGCTCGACATTCTGCATACCACTAAACTTACCTTACGGGTTGATCCTGGTAGTTTGCCCTCAGCTCTTTTAAAGTTTGGTGCTGTGGCTCTGATGGATGCACTTATTTCTCTGAAAAACTCACCATTAATCTCGTCTTTTATCCCTGACTGTTGGAGACCCATCAATATCATTCCTATCCCATAATCTAGTACTTCTACTACTTTGGCAAAATATTTTCGCCCCATCGCCTTAACATACTCTGGTCTCAAACTGACGGTGAGTGCTATACTTAAGCGTCTGCGTTCTTCTATGTATCCTCCTGATGACCCTTTTCAGTTTGCCTAGAAATCTAACAGCTCCAATTTGCATGCTGCCACCGCCCTTATTCACCACATTTGTATATACTTAAACGTATCGACGAAATCTGTGCGTTGCACCTTTCTAGACTATTCGTTACCATTTGATTCGGTCTCACGTTCCCTGCTACTTCACAAACTGCAAATATTTCCTTGTCACAGACCTTTACTAGCATGGCTGTTTGTTTACTTTACTAACCGAACTCAGTGTACACGAATTAACGGTTAAACTTCAAAACCGTTGATTAGCAACTCAGGAGTGTTTCAGGATGCTCTTCTATCACCGTACCTCTTTTCTACTTACATCAGCAACTTATCAACTAGCTCACCCTGTCATCTGTTTTAGTGCACTGATGATGTTGCCCTCTCTCAAGCAGTTTCGAGTAAGGATGATTTTCAATGTCTTTGCAACAAACTATCTTCTGTTCGCGATTTCTCTGCACGAGCTAGTTTAGATCTCAACACATCTAAATGTTTCGAATGTTTGTTCTCTCTCTCCCTCGGTCGGCCTACCCATCCGAAACGTCTTCTATCAACTCAAAAACATTTATCAGGATTGATTCTTTGAAATATCTAGGAGTTACTATAGATAACAATCCGAAGTAGAATTCTCACATTTCTGCCTGTGTAAAGAATCTCCGATGGTTGTCATTTCAAATCAGGAAGCTTCGGCACTACCAGGTGAAACAAAGCACCAGTTCCCGATTTGTATACCAATGTGTTTTTCCAATCCTCCTTTACTTTTCTCCAGTTATTTTTCCAGGTTTACTCAGAAGAGACTTTAAAATTCTTCTCCCGGGGGGCTATCAATTATTAGCCCTGTGTCCTTCATACTACTAACTGAATTGTCCCTAAATCCATGTGATCAACACTTCTTAGCATGTGAGAAATTTGCTCACAAAATTCTTTCAGATCCACGCATCCTCTGCACAACGATCTTTCAATGTGCCGTTTTCATATTTCTACACGATCCGCTTTTCGTTCCATGCCTTCTAGGATCAATATCTATTGTAACTCCACTGTCCCATATTTAACACGCATTTTGATATACCGTAACAGGGTTTGAACCGAATTCCTGAGCACCATGTCATAATGTTCCATGATTATTCCTCGATGAAATTTTATATTTTTCACGGGGTGATGGGTGTAGTTTTATTTTATTCATTTGTCTATTTTTCTTCCTATTTTATCTTTACCGTAAAATTTTTTTGACTGAAATGCGACATAATTTTCTGTGCGCAAAATTCTATGGAATACATTGTATATACCTTTTCCCCGTTGTTCATTTAATCTGGGCGCTCAGTTGTTGAGTCTGAATATTAAGCGGGAAATTAGCATTCAATACTGACCAAGATTTCACAGAAATTTTGCTTTGCACTGAGTGGGCTAAACATATTATTATTATTATTATTGTTATTATTATTATTATTATTATTGTTAGAATAAGAAGTTGAACTTTTACCTTCAAAATTCCATAAATACTTCGGGCTGTGCAGTGCAATATTTAGGGTACGATGTCTTGGCAAAATTCCCTGAGGAAGACATTTGGATTTATTAACTGATTCAAGTGCATACTGAATTTTACCAGATTCCATGATTAAGTTTTGTTATGCTGTTGATTTAGCGCATCAAACCGCCCAATTTTACTGCTTGCACAAGGCGTAGTGATTTATGGTCCGGTTCAGAGAATAATATACCAATATGTGAATTATATAATTTGAAGCGAAAAGTTAGCAAGCGCACATTCAAATACAACATTGAGGTAGTCAACGGTGGTCCGTTTAACGCTCAACAATGCTGTTCTTGAGCGGCTAGTTAGCCACACATGTTTTCGTCTTTTTTACTGATTTGTGTTCACTTGTGTAAACTGGTGAGCTCTAATCGAGCCTCTGATCGTTTAGCAGGAAGCTAGCCTTCGTCTGTTCATTTCAAGCTGACTTCATGATTTAAATGAACAATTTATGTTGGGGTCATCTTATCGCAGCAAGGTACAATCAGTTCGTGAGCGATGAAATTGATGTAGATATGAAAGAGGAAGCACTGCTAATAGCACTGTTTTTGTTTGGGGGTGCATTCGTTAATTAGTTGTGCTATAATCCAAATGATAACCGCCTTGGATAGACTAGCCATCCCCAAGGTGAATGAAATGCCGGCTCATTATAACCGGTGTTATGAAGCTGGCTGAAAGAGGGATGGACAACAGGTGACTGATATATTGAGTGATCTATTCGTGGATGAGCCCACTCCATGGGTAATTGGGCTCGGTTAATGAATGATACCCGTGCAAAGTGCATTGGTAAGTTCTTCCATGACATCGTGTGAGTGTGAGAGTTATGAGCGTGCATGTTGGTTACAATAAGAGACGGAAACAAAAGATTGAGTTGTCCGTCATTAGCGGTGTAGATCAAAGCAGAAATGAAATTAGGAAACACGAAAAATGAAATTTCTAGGGCGCCAAGATGTCCATGGGGTGTGTATGTCGGTAGGACACAAAATGTTGGTACGCGATTTGGGGCTTTTCCAGTTCCGGTCACGCTTCAGTGTGCTGACGCATGCAAACCGGTCCGTGTGTCCCCATTTTGTGCGTTATCTGGGATTTGACTACCACTTCCGTCAGACGGGACACATGGAAAAAACGTAGAAAAACATATCAAAGTAAGTAGACTGATAGGCACACACACATACAGGAATATAAATTAACGAATTTCCCGTATCTGTCGGGCTTGTTGTTCATATTATCCCATCATGTGTTCATTATTCCTACGGTCCGTAATATAAGGCATTTAGGAACAGTTGCTCCCATTGTATTTGACCACTCATGCAAAAATATACGAAGGAAAATGGGTCGCACGAAACATTATTTAATGTAAGGTTTCTAAATGAAAGGTCGAATAAACGTTCTAGGGTTGATTTCATTAAATTAAGCGGAGGCTGCATAATATTTTTTATGCTTGCCAAGTTTTTATAATAGTATAACTAACATGAGATTGAGCAGTGATAAATGAGTCTATCACAGACAAGTAATTCTCAGTGCCTTTAGACGAGAAAATTCAATACATTCAATAGCGAGTCTGAAATTGTCAGAAATGGTGGCCACTGTTTGACTTCACATTATCTGATTTCAGCAACTGGTGCCAATTGCTTATCCAAACATGCACACAAACGCAAACACACACAAGCTAGCATATCAACGCACACTACAGAATGCTTATTATGACAAGGCAAATTGACAATATTTGATTGTTGTTGTATTCTGTTAACCATTTGGTTTGACTTTCATCTCAACAGTGTTTATCATCCCCAACGAAGTTGACGTTACCGGGCCCACACGTTCGAAGCGTACATCTTAAGTACATCGTGACTGCTGAAGTTTTTGACTGGAATTTCTATCAGTATACTAAGTGCTATGCACTGTCTTGTTTCAATTGATCTTTGAAGAGATTGTAATGTCTTGTGGATAGATAAAAAATAAATCCATGCTACTTACTATGTATGAATAAGAACACTATTCCAACGTGGAGGGTAAGAAAAACCTTCTGTCAGTGCACGGAAAGATCACAGTCCAGTGCGATTAACTGTAGTCACCGGAACATTGAGCACTTACTCTGTGACTCGAAATCTGATGAAATGTCGATTGTAATTCTATTTGATAACTTGGACGTGAAATTATCTCGCTGTCCTTATGGTCACTTAGATGAATCTGGGCATAGTTAGTTGGTTTTCCGTCCACTTATTCTTCCTTCCTCGTATTTATTACCTCCTATCAAAATTGAAGAATTGAATGAAAAATATCAATTTATGGAAAGCGGCTTTGGGCGAACGGCAAACCCGCTGGGAACATTCATACTAAAAGTCACCTCTTAAACCGCCTGATCTCCGGCCGGTCGGCTATTAATATAGTCACATTTTGATCAAGTTTGAATACATTTCTAAATGCATGCACTGTTCCGCCTTGTTTCGAGCACCCATTTATTTATCGTAACATTTGTAGCCAGCATAAGATTGTTTTCTGTTCTCGGTTGGCACCTGGTAAGAATACCGGTTCTTGCGTCGAGCCTCGAACTGACGTTACGTCCTAAGGTATAGAATCGTCTATCGAATATTCAGTGACCATCTTTGTTTTTGGTAAATAGATCCGCGAGTTTATCTGCTTGCACGTGTATGGATTTACTTCCACATCATCGATGACGAGGATAACAATCATATGCTGAAATGCGATAAGGCGTCCGTGTTATTCTCTAGTGCACTGACCTTGTCACCTCGACTGGTGATGAATCGCCTGTGATCTAAATCAGGCTCAGCAGTCAGAACCTCACGAAAAACTGACAAACTGGGCTACGAACAACACAAATTTACACACACATTGAAACTAACTATCATCTTCATACAGCACTTACCAGGATATTTTGCCATCTTCCAACTCGTTCCAAATCTAGGGTCTTCCCCTGTGGTTCTCCCACATATAGAAACGAACTTATTTCCGTGGTATCTGTTGATGAGCAAATTGAAACTCAAATCGGCTAATATTCATGCATTTTTATTACCATTTCCTATCCGCATATCAAGCCCACCAACAGCACAACAACAAATACAATCTTCCTATGATTTTATCATAGGTTTCAAGCGTCTGGGCTGAAAATATACCCTCATCAAGGTCTAAAATCATTGTTTAGCTTGACTTGAATGACTATTTCCAAACTATAAAATTAATCAGCAGGGATTACTAGTAAACTTGACTTATTTACGCCCCGATATTGATCACAATCATAGGTTCTAAAGTGTAAAGTGACCTTGCGAACAAGAATTGGCGCTTGTGCCCCCCAGTGTACTATGGTTTCCACTGATCTCATTGATTTTACTTACCTATTTAGGCTTGCCACATTTTGAGATAACTGAAAGGTTCACTCAATCATACATACCCACGCATTCGGTACGCGAGCAAGCACACACACACACACATGCACACACATGCACACCAGCACGAGCGTACCACATCCATCATGTTACGAAAACTCTGTTGCACTGATGTCAAAGAAGGCGCCACAAGAACACGATCAGGTTGAAACTTATCTCGACATGTAACTGCATAGAAGTACCTCATTCACTTTATGGATTTTAATTCGCATGGGTGGTCTGATCATCTCACGTGCGAAGAAAAGTTTAATCACTAGGATGTATTAAGATTAACTTTTCCATCAACTTCACTTATCGTAGACTTCGCTTGACTGATAATCGAGCAGTACTGAACATTTATACGCACGCGTTTTGCTTTTCGTTTCAATTCGCGGTAGCACTGTACTACTCATTAAACGACTGGCACTTTGCAGAACCATGCATCACCTAAGCACGAGATCAAGTCAACATTCTCTCGCATGTCCGACAGGTACGCTGCCTAAGATTGGCACAGACAATTCTCAAACATGTATTGTGTAAAAGAATATCAAGTGATGAGCAAGCACCATTTCAGTGGGAGCAACTAACTTGCTTCCCATTAATTGTCTAGACGTTCTGTTCACTTTCCAATGGGAGTGAACAGAATAGTTTAACAGGATCCTAAAGGACATTTGAATGCATCTTAGTGTCTTTTGAGATAGCATTCAAAAGTCATATCACGTCCACAGTAGCTCCTCGGTACCGTGTCCTTTAGGGAAGCTGGAAGCTGCCAACTGGATCCTGATTCTTGGGACTAGCTTTGGATGCGGAAAAACCATTATTAGGTTTTCCATTCCATTGAATGTTTCTCTGCTTTCGTCACTTCAAAATTGTCTGACAAAATTGTCTGCACAAATGTAACTGACTGCACAAAATGACTCCTGTTTGCGAAGGAGTAAATTAAAGCAAGAAACGGGGAAATATGATAAAACTAGGTGGTACAAATGCCGACCTCTTGCCTTTATTGTAAGTGAAACTTTATGCGATCAAAAGACCAAAGCAGGATCTAGACGAAGCTTGCACAATACATTTATCAGGATCGGATTTTTAGCGCACTTCATTCATGTGTCCAACGGGTGTTTAACCGTCAAATTAAATTTTCTTAGGGTAAAGTAAAATTTGTTGGATATTTTCGACTCAAAGACCTCACCGCTATCGTGAATTCAGACGTGGAAAGTGAGTAAGATGCTCTTGATGTAATTTCAGTTTACCTTTTGGACTACTTGTTCGAAACCTGTAGGTTGAATTTACCCATCTGTGTTGACCTCATTATTATCAATAATAGCAGTATTATTATTATGAATATTCTCCTTATTCTTCTTATTATTTACATGACTGCTTCGTCCTTCCGGATCACTATTCACTGACCGTGAGGCAACTGCCAACCTTTGCGCTTGGGCTGAAAACGAAAAGTACAGCGTGCCTTCGTTGATGTTAGAGTAATGACGTATCGCTGTGCGTTCTGTTTGCTCATTTTTTAATTTTAGTCATACACCTTGAGGGCAAATACTACTGCTCAGCCTAGGGACTTTGGAAATCCACTGGTCGTAGTTTAGCTTGTTCGTTTTCATCAGATTCTGATAGCTGAGCTTGGCATTTGGGACGCAAAAGTTTCACAACCAGATGAGGTGACAATATCTGCGCGTGTGTGCGTTGGTGATGTTTTTTCGTATTTGTAGGTTCATCATTGTTTGGAAAATATTCTGCTTATGATGCACGAGTACAAACTCACCGGCATGTTTACATCTACCATAATAAATTGCTTTATTCATGAGGCAAATATATGTTGACTCAGTCCACAGGATTACATTCCCTAGTGCCCATCCACATGCAGGCCGGTTGAACAAATAAGCTTCCTGCGGAGCTGACCAATTTATCCAAACGAGGCCTGATAATCGGCTAGTAACGTGTTTACGAAGTTAATTCCATCTTTGTCATTGGAATTCGCTACAGTAAACGCAGAAATGCACTCCAGCGATTAGTTGTATGGTTCGTGGATCGGTAGGGTTTCTCAGGCAGTCTACTAACTAGAATTGCCAAGTAAAGGGATTGGTGCCGAGAGCAACCATGGTACTGAGAGGAGCTATGAAGAGGACTAACACTACCGATTTTCATGAAACCAGTCCATTATAGCAATCCGAACCTAAGATTTGTGTGAACATGTTTTCGGTGAATTGATTCTCAGGCCACTGTAATCATATTTACTTGAAAACAACTATCAAAGTGAGTCGCGAAAACAATATCAAATTTTAAAATGTCAAATTCAGCCACTGTTAACAGGAAAAGGTTCTGGGCTGTGGACGAATTGGTTACTAGGTTATTCGACCTATCAGACAGCTTGGTGTCTTTGTGTTAGTTATCTTGCTCTCTCCTTCCTTGTCCAAGTCAGCTTGGGTTGTGCTCTTTGGTGCGTTGCGATAGCTGCTTTACCATTCGGTCTACGCAGGTGGCACCGAAAATGCACTTAAATTGGTTAATAATAATGACACATAACATGTGGTTGCTCGCGCCACCTCGAAACAACTGAAGATTATGGATGAGGTTAACACGTAAGGTATCCCTCTAACTGGCGAACTGCCTATCATCCAATGTACCTGTCAACATTTTGGCTTGTTGACTTCATATTAACCTATTTCTGATTGGCTAGTTCGGATAGATGCCTGTAGCAGCAAAACAGTATCGTATTTTCATCACGTGTTATGCCTTAGAGGAGTTGTATGTAATGATACGAGTTCATTCTGTTACGGATTTACTTGACAACAGGTGTGGAGCAGTTCGTTCCACAAACGAATCACTCCTTGTTTGATTAGTGAGCGAAGCATTTATCAACTGAAATAACCAACTCAATTCGCAATATTTTTTCAAGGAAAGAATTCCTTGAGCACAGAATCACATGCAAAATTAATGTCGGATCCGCAATAATGCTGGGTAATCATAATAAGGTGAGATCACAGAAAACCAACTGTAATCATTTCCAGTCTACTCAAATTAATTCTAGCAATGTCAGATGCAAGTAAGCCTGAGGGATCCTATAAGCGTCATTCAATGGGTGATGAAACACCAATCTCCTAAAGTCATCCGCCGATCAAGGTCAGGAAAACCGAGGTTTCTTTTCTCTTTTCTAATGGCAAACGTAAATTCGTAATCAATCTTTATGCAGAAAAAATGCTTCGGGTCACCAATCAAATGTAAATGATTGAACTGATTCATTCGGTTATGGATAGCGTCACATGAATGGAGCATTAGTTAGTACTAATGGTGCACTGCCCAACACCACGTGTGCATGTATGTATGTATGTATGTATGTATGTATGTATGTATGTATGTATGTATGTATGTATGTATGTATGTATGTATGTATGTATGTGTGTATGCATGTATGTGCATACACGTGTGAATTTTATGTACAAGCAGATTATGGGTTCAGTGCACCAAGCGGGCACCGTTTTACCAGGAGCATCACCGATCTCTGTATATTACATAAAATAGATTAATTTCTTAAGCAGAATATCAAGGCTTGTTTTTGTCTGTGCTTTTATAACTGAATTTAGTTGTGGAGGTTCAAACCAAATTCACTGGGCTCAAAAGTGCATTCGAATATCTTATTTCATATTTAAATTTCGGAAAGTGGTCAATGCTTCGTCTCTAATGGACTGGAAAATTTATTCCTGTCATTCGTTACATACTTACGAAGTCAACACCAATGAACAAATGTTTTACATAATATTCCAGAATTCATTTTGAATGCATATAGAATCAGTCGCCTGTTTTAACAGACCTGGCCTTGCATTAGCCCACTCTACCATAATTTTTCCCCGAGTAACTTGCTCTCTAGCGATTTATTTATTGATTAGCAATTGCTTGATTATCACTGTGCTCGACTTTAAAGCCCCAAAGGACCTTGTTTAATAACTGGACCATTAAATCCATCTATGGTTTTCGAGACCGCTAGTTACAACGATAACTTTCACCATGTAACCAATCCTGTTGTGTTGGAAGTGGTGAAAACAGGAAGTCACTAGGTTTCATTACCAAACATTACATTATATAGCTCTCTGGTATAGGGGTGGTTGGACAGAGTGATACCGGATACGCATACCTGAAGAGCGGCAATAACCGCGAAACCGATAGTTTGCTTCCGGGGAAATTTTGCTCATCCATGCGCAAGTGAAGAAGAAAAATTACTTGGTTTGATTACAGAAACATTACATTATATAGCACGATTCGACTTCCTTTAGTTTACTTTTAAAAAGGCCAACGTTTGCTATAGCTAAGCTGGTTAGCTGACCAGCGCCTGTGAAATAAACTGACTACCACCTGAAATCGTCACGCTGTGAAACGGCTGCTCATGCAACTCGACATTGTCAGAGATTAGTGGACGGACAATTGTTCCGTACATCATGACGGACTCACTATTTTCCTAACCCTTATCTAGTCTTGGTTCTCAGGTCAGAAGGTGCCGATAGCAAATATCATCAATCACGGCCATCAGAACACATCACAGCCTCACACCGGATGATACCTGATAAGCTAGTGCGGAGGTTTTCACACGTCTGGCCGCAGTGACATGGCCATGAATGTTTGGTGAGACAGGTCTGGCGCCCCAGGCAGCCCCGTAAGAGTCTTTCTTCCAGGTCAGTATATTCTATGATATCCGAAGGTCGGGGCTGCTATTAACATCAGTCCTGCTGTTAGCCAACGAGCACGGGTGGACGGGAGAAAGAGATAGTGATGATTGGAATAGTCATAGCATTCTCCTACTGGTAGGCGTGTTTGAAGAATGGACAAAGTGATTGATACTGTTTGTATGCTGGTGCCATTAAGTCTTTTTTTCGTGTGCACGTCTGTGCTTCTATAAGTTTGTTTGTGAGATTAGACCTTCACTTTACGGTCGTGACAATTTCCCGTATATTGCGGAACACTCAGATAACTAGAAAAAAATGCCAGTGGTTGTTTTTCGCTTACCGCGCCACATTGGTCGGTTCTCAGTTTCAAACGACTGTCCATGTAGTCCAAGAGTTGAAGTGTAGGAAAAAAACACCGTAAGACCGATGGACGTCGGCTTGATTTGTTGGTGGGTGGTCATGGCGAAATTTTTAAAGTAAGAATAAAAAACGATGTATCTGACATAATAGCCAAGCTTTCAACTGACATTTTCTCACGTCTGTTCACACATGGGCAAAGATACCTACCCGTACACACAAACACACAATTCACAAAAAAGGTAAGCTGTCTCATGTCAGAAGCATGACAGGAAAAGAACACCGTTAAGTGAGCCTTCCTATCCACTATACGTGCAAAGCCCTGTCCGCTCTGGGCCGGCACAAACCCTTTGAAAGCAACCGTCGAACATCGAGGGGCCCGACCGTGGTTGTCGCCTGTTCAAATTCGACCTTTGCCGATGAATTACATAATTCACAGCCGGTGACTGACCGCAACATTTATCTGAGTAATAATGTATATTTTTGCAAAGTTGATCCATTTTCTGGATAGACAAAAAGTCCATTTTTGTTCACTGGTGAAATAATAATCAGTGTTTTAGACGTTGAATTTCCCCATTCGGAACCTCCTCAGGCTTCTGGGAGGAACTATCTCATCGGCCAGTGGATAAGTTCACGAAATATTTTTAACAATATGTAGATAGGTTTCTCTTCCTCATAGTAAAGAAACGTGAAATCGCTTGTTGACATCATAATTGCACTCCACTTGGAAGTCGGCTTCTGACACCATTCGTAGCAATTCTTGTGGGGTTTAATTGTGAACCATGTTTATCATATGGAAGCCAGGATCGGTTCGGAGTGTATCGAGCAGATAACGTGCCATTCATCTCCAAATATTGGAGATGCGATCCATCAGTAATCCGACTAGCGCGAATACTATTTCTGAAAACAGAACTTGCCAAAATTCAGCATTCGGCGATGGACTGACAATCGATCAGAAAACAATTTCCAGAAGTCCTAGGTTTTCCGTTATTCCTTCCACCAGTCAAATTGCTTCACCGGAATGCATTAAAAAAAAGATTCACTTTGCGGAATCTGAAAAAGCAAACGTTTACTGATCAGCAATAGTATTGTTTGAATATTCTAATTGGCAAATGTTCTAGTTAACGTACTTAGCCAGTTCATAGAGCAGTCTTGAAAAAAATTACTCACCGTAGCCGAATTGCCAGAGCCTGCTATGTCACTGATTAGCAAGTGTGTACATCTGACACACTACTGATATTCGGTTATTTTATATAGCTTCCTTTCACAGGTAAAATAGCTACAAAGTTTCCAATGAGAAAACCCACCTTTTGAACTTCGTCGCATTTATAACGGACTCTATCGCTGGCCAAAGATGCCTGACTTATTTCGTTGTTCTGTGTGTGAACGATTCCAAGGTCTCAGCCACTGAGTAATGGGCTGAATAAACGGCGAATTGAAATGTGTCACAGCAATAAATACTTTGGTTATCATCTTTTCTTTTCAGTTTGAGTAATTTATCTTCGCGAAGTTTGGTCAATGGAATAGTCAAAATGTGCCCATTGTGCTAAGTTGACAGCTGAGTCGGTGGGTTCCATTAAGGTGTTCCCCATTTCATAGTATGAACCTGTATACGTTCCCCGACCGAATGCTTTTCACCGGTTGTTGGTTGCATTGTTTCACCGCAATCGACATGCTGTTAACTTTTTATGAATAGTGCATACGATATCTTTTTTCGAGTCCATTCTGGCGTTGTATCGTGATTGCGGATTCACCAACACGGCCATCTTAATGAGTTGCAAGCCCTCGGCTCACACTGTCAGTACGTCAGAATCCAAATGCTACAGGTTGTTTAGTTAATGGCTATCGCGATAAGGCAGTTGCCAGCACACAGCCTACGACTCTACAGAGGCTCCTCTTCAGTGCGACAATTCCGAGGCTTGATTTGATCATTATTCAAAAAGATTTTTGGATATATTTGTGCTCGAGTTCAGCAACGATGTGGATGCGGGTCTATGCAGGTTTCGAGAAACAAAAATAAAATCAAGGAGGGCGAGTATCCGCTGGACGTAATTTCCACATGACGAATGACCATATCAATATTTGACACCCGGGCAAGAAAACTGTCATTACGTTGCAATGAAAATGGATTTCTATCACCTTTACTTAAATGACTACGATACTTCGTTGTTCATGATAGTAATCCGGAATATATTTTGGGGATAGCAAAACGTTAAATGAAAATTGACTCTTATGCTTGTTTATTTTTTTGCTTCATCGTGATAGTTTAATGAGTTGGAGCAAATCCGCGATTCGCATCGCCTTGCGGGAAATTTTATTCCAAAGTTGTTGGGTTGTTGGTTTAATAAGGAAATCCTGAAAATTATTAAAAATTAATATAATTAACAATAAATATTCGTTTTGATTTCCAGCTTCATGTTCCAAATTCCAAACTGTTTTCTCATTGATTTTAAAACTAAGTTTCATTTTCAAACGAAATGCTAGAAAGTTTGCACCCAAGTAGGTTATTCGAACGACGATGTGACCAGCGATACCGTTTATATGAACTTTAATTGGACCAGGCCTGGCCAAGTATCTGGACTCATTCATGCAAGATCTAACAGGCAAATGAAAAATAGTAGTAATAATCATCATTATTGTAAAGCACTGATGATGACATAGTGATTAGTTCACCTCCTTCTTATTAGCTTGACGCCAGTATTTCAGGACAAGGTAACTGCCATTGAAGATCCGCCAGGTTGTGAGGTCTTGATGACTAAGTAACTGAGCGTTTACAACCGATTTATCACTTTGCCTAATCGGAACAATCTTTTTGGTTATTTCAAAAGAAAAATAGAAAAAGATTGTTGATTCTCGATATCAGTCAGGTTTTTGCCTTGATTCTGATTCGGTTCGAAGTGATTGGGCTCAACTAATTGCAGAACTGAAACATTACAGGAATTGGGAGCAACTTGAAATTTGTGAATAATGCCGGAGTTTTGCGCTGACAAACACAAAAATCCAAACACCAACAGCACAGTCGATGTATGAGAATCGGCGTCAAAATGCTGCTCAGTCTTATCTGATTCCAATGATCACGATGAGATCACATATAAGAGCAAAAAATAACGTGCAAATGGCATAGTGAATGTATTTTTGCGTGCGTGCGTGCGTGCGTGCGTGTGTTGTGTATGACCGCACGTGTCCATGAGACACGGGCGTGAGGGGGCTAGAGTAATCAATCATCACTGTACGCCATGGCACCATGTCCATAGCACACTAGCAAGTAGGCGAGCTTACAAGCTGACTGACTGACTGGCTGGCTACCTGGCTTGTTAGCTGACTGGTCGGTCGGTCGATCGGTTGGCTGTTTAGTTGGTTGATTGGATGGCACGCGGACAAGCTGACAGGTATACGGGCAGATGAAAGAAAAGCGACGGAAGAAGGCGGAGGTGAGGGAGGCGATTGTAGCGGGAGTAGAAGAAAATCATCATCTCACCTCAACATGTGTTTATTTCATCCGGTATTTCTCACTCGCTGCGAATGTGTGTTTGTGTACATATTGGGGGATTGAGGGATGGGTATAAAATCTACCGTATCCAGAGTTAAACAGCCGACATGCGTCTATGTGCGCACTAAACACCGTAGATCAGTCAGAATAGATCGACAGACAGATATAGTTTCGTAGGCAAATCGGTCAAAAAAGGCAGGCAGACGGCAGGATGGATGGATGAATGGATGGATAGATAGTTACAGGTTGTGCAAGGGTGTGTGTAGCACTAGCAAACTGGCAGACGGGCAAACGAACCCGCTAACGGATGGACGAGGAACAACAAGAGGAAGGGAGTTTGTGGCATGGAGAAGAGGTACATAGACCGATGTGGTGTACGCGTGAGAGCCGGTCATTAATCATACTTCATTCAAGTCATGCTGAACATCATCAAAGCGGCATGTCTCCCGTTTGTTTGATAGCACGCGGGGCACAGCATACACTAGTCAAAGAGACCACAAAATATCGACTCGAATAAATCGGACCCGTGCAGTCTAACTTACAGCACAAATGCACTATCCAAAAGCATACTTCGTAATTATCCGGGCGTTTCAGGTACCGGTTTTCTTAAAAGTAATGTACGATGACGCGACTATTACCGTCTAGCGGCAGTGTCTTCTTCCTTATTCTAACGCTACTATTAATCACGAAGCGGGTGCCTGCCCAAAACTGAAGCTAGTCATAATACGATAGCGGTTGATAGGGCGCATGTGAGGTATGAACATTTCACTATTCAACGGTTTGCTCGAGAAAATATGTTGGCTAGGGGCTAAAAGTTCGCTGGATCCGTGCACCTGACAAGGGTCATTGGCGTTAGATCAAGTAGTCCAATGCACGAGCGAGATATTGATACACCTTCATTGCTCAACTCACCGATGATAAGCATACTGGCTATTATCAGTTAGATACTTCTCCAAGTTTGTTCACGATACCGTGGTGGTTACCAGGATGCATGGTTGACGTTCTTTTCACAATGCCATAACGGTTTTTAATTGCATTCATGTGTTGGAATAAACAATTTTCGCTCGAAATTTGATATAAATTGATTACCAATGAAAATGAGCCGACTGAACGGTCATCGGTGGTTGAGATTTTTGTTCCGAAAACTAAGGATTGAGCACTCGTTGCGTTTACCATACAAATGCTTCCCGTCAGTCAGTTTCGCTACTTCTTCTGCAGTAAATCGTTGCAAACGTCGCGGAATCATATCGGTTACATGTAAACTCTTTCTGTACTTTTTGGGTTTTATGTGTTTGTCAGACTTTCAAAATTTGATGTGGAAACTTGCAAACTCCAGTTGGTAGTTGGTAGTTAAGAAACTGAATCTGAATTGACAGTTAGGCTGTGGAATAGAACTAACTGAGTAATCTCAACTTTCTAACAAGCAGTATGAATTAAATAATGAAAGCGTTGCACAAGGACTAACCAGTCGCATGCCGTATTCATTACTTTGCGTTTTTGTGTGGAAGATTGTTCTGAGACTTGCCTTGTACAGGCAATGCACTCAAGTGTACTGGCCACACATTCCCTTAATTTTAAATTGTTCCTAAAGTCCTTAGAAGTCGGGTATAAAAATATATCGCCTCATCCTAACAAGAACTGGGCAAATATTTGTGGTTATCTAGTTTGATCGGCAAAAGAATAAAACCATTAAAATAGTTCGGAGAAATTTCGATCTGGTGTGATGAATTTTAGGTAGTGACCATGAACAGGGGAACGTTCGCGAACTCTGAGGTGGCCGGAATAGAACGACTAGAACGGAAAAGCTGCTAACCATTTGTGTGTCTACAAGTCAGAATTCGATAGAAGATATTCTTACTTCTGAAGAATCCAGGCCATCACCTTCCGACACTAATTTCACAGGTGAACACATACTGCATTATATAATTGCTCTTCAGATCACTGCGACTGGTCTGAAGTTAGTCTTTGGGCTAGACTTTTTGGTGACCATTTTAGCAGGAGCAAAAGGCACAAGTGAAGAGAACCCGTAAGATCGAAATAGTTGTGTCCATATCGTGGCAGCTTCTGCACGCTGAATTGTTACGTACGTCCAAGCTTCATGATCTGGATAACACTCGGTTGTCAGTACCCTCTCTCCGTGGACGAAAAGTAGCCTGATTTGCTATTTAGGATTTTAAAAAGGTTGAAGCATTGCCTGTGGATGCTTTGAAACCGAATGCCTTTAGTCCATTCAGGCAGAACTGGAATAAACCGTGTAAATCTTAACAGGTGTTAATTTCCACGTTGAATTCAATTGTACTGGCAATAAAACCAGTAGTGGATCAGCTGCCGAGTTAGGGAATTGAATCACCTCACTGATTATTGACCTTTCTTGATCTGGAGCAGAAGTTTTTTAAATTAGAACTAGCATATTTGAAATAAAACTGCAGTATCTACCAGAATTGAGTGGAGTGCGAACAATTTGTGACCACACGGGATCAGACGGACACCCATATATGATACGCAATTTTTAGTATCGTGGATGCTCATTGGTTGCAGTCCATAATGCGTTAACACATGACTCAATCTCCGTGGTGAACATCCGTAATTCAGGATATTTCAGCGTGGGCCCGTAGTTCAGCTGGTTTGGGGACAAGCACTACCAAAGATTTTTCACAATTGGATTAACTTCGAATGCGCTGAAAAAACCAAACCAAAATTTCAAATCCCTAAAACGAAGGATCGAAGCAATGCCGACACCGGTTGTGATGTGAAAAACAAATACTTTCATTGGCGGTTAGAACAACACCAATTTCCGCATCATTAAGTTGAGTGGATAAGATTGATTTCCGTAACTCAAATTACTCGGTCACTGGGAAAAATTATCGTCCATCGAACTGCTGTGCTGGCAATCTATGTATACCCACTACCTAAAAGTGGTCGCTATCAACCTCGCATATAGTATCACCGAAGAGAGCGGAATAATTAAGTTCATTTCGTATTTTTTCAAAAAATTGATGCTGATCTATGATTATTATTATCGTTATTATTATTATTATTACTATTATTATTATTATTTACTACTCCTTGGATGTATAACCATGTATAAAATCAATGGAGTCCAAACGGTCATTTTCCCCTTCTTGGACACAAATTGAGACAAACAATGTCATTGGCTTCTGTAAGCAGTAACGTTTGTGAAGTTAGTGACTGTCTTAGTCACTGTTTACCAAATTTAATAGAAATTGGAATAAATGTCCTTTTTGTATCTGCACAAAAATAGCGCTCGTCATTTTGTTTTTGTTACAGTCTGCTGCAGACATCAATAACGAATACATTCTAAGAGAAGTACATTTCCAAGATCGGATTCTCTTCCTGGAATACCTCGACGATAAAATGATGATGCCAGATGAGAAACTGAATCTAGAGAATAACGAATTAGTAGTGAGCATTCAACTGACCTCCGGAAACCACATTTAATTGTGATTAGTTTGCACTGGAGATATTGTCGTATATGTACTACTACTATCGTTATCATTATTGGAATGTCTTTACACTGAATGCATCACAGCCAAATGTATCTTTTTATGTGTTCAATAAAAGCGATTAAATCTTAGAAAAACAAATAATTCAAAGTATCATACGGTCAATTTTGACTGTCGACCAACGGTTGTCCTCAGATGGGAGACAGTAGGAAGTGTAGATTTCAGCGCAAACGATAACAGAACGTCTAGAAACTGACCGCTAATGAAGCTTCGTAAATGACCGCACTTTCACTACAAAATCTTATTACTGAGGTACTTGGCGTAGTCGAGGTTTCCAGTAAGTTGATGACTTTTTAGTCACCGAGCACAGTCTTTCTTAAGACCGCTTCCAAAGACAACTCATACTATATATTCCGTCCCATTTGATGCAGCGAGTATTAAGAATCTTTCCGACATTTGCACCTCTTCAGATTCATTTAGGCTATGTACAACGTACGCATATAATATATTCACGTATTTGGTATAAGTGAGAGGTACATGATTAAGGTTCGAATTGGTGACATATATGTATGGTATGACATCAGTCTAGTTTGTTAAGGGCCTTGAGGAACACGGACTGTAAGGGTCGAGATAGACTCAGTGAGCGCCAAGGTCAAGCGATCACCCTGGTGTGCTTACTAGTCTACAGTTCGTCATCCGTGTGATTTCCGTTATTTCATGAAAAAAATTTGTCAAGCTAACGTCAGTTTTACAAGCACGCAGTTCCAGGGGAACACGAGGGCACGGCGAATTGGTACTAATCGAATGAATTGAAAACGAGCAATTGGGTAGCCACTAGAACAACTAATTATAAAGGGAAGATGGCGTGAGTTGACTAAGAATCGTTCACTAGACACAACCGGACGCCATTTGGTAAAGTCGAGATGAAATATGTCCATTTTTGTCTTGTGTGCGATCCCCACTTGTCCCAGCCGGTTACCCAAGGTTGAGGTTTGTCCTTTATGGTTGTCGATTTATTTACGCATTCCCAAGCTTCCACTGCTTTATTGGTTACATCCTTTCTGTCAGTTTCTCTTGTTTGTTTGGACTCGGGTGGAGTCAACATCACTGTGTTTGTAGATTTCGGTACTGGGCCGATCGGTTTGTTTGAAGCGAATCGTGAATTTTTAATCTCACCCACTGCTACTACCACCGTTGCTGAGACTGACTAAAACGAACATGAAGATGGGACTTCGTTCGTCCCAGTCCCAAACGCACACCACCATCATCTTGGCGTTACAGGCTGTCTGACTGTGATCAACTAACAAACTAAGTGACTGACTGTCCGACTTACTGCCTGACTGACCGAGATGGACAGTGCTCATTTATCATCATTCTAATTTTACCCGAGGAGTTCTAGGCTGTATGCTATCTCACTTTCTCATTAGCCTGCTCTCATGGACATCGCGGATACTTGTCTTCCTGGTCCATCAGAAACTATCTAAATTCGGTCAGTGTCACGTTTGTCCAGCAGCGGTCAATGGAATGAACCCAGTACCAATCAGTCCTTCAACAAACAGCAGATGAACAGGGGAGGCCTACTGGGGTCATTTCAGCTCCACCCGCACCCCTCATTTTACTCCTTAAAAAGCCTCTCATTCTGCCCTTAAGAGAGAAGGCGAAATATCCCACCATCACCGCTATACTATGAAATGACAAACGACAACAACGAAGTTCGAAATTAATGTGCTTTCACTCGCGTATCTCACCGTCTAATTGTAAGTTCATGTGTTTGTGTGTTTGAGACCTCAGGGCATGACAACAATAGCCGTTACTGCTGGATGTGTACACAAGACGATAGCATGCGAAAGCTTTGAGGGTGCACAAACTGAAGCGGTCAACCAGTGAAAGCTGACTCTTTTGAACGCCATCCAACAATGATGGATGGCCTTGTCATTCTGTTTGACATTTCTGGTCGGCTCCTTCATTTCAGATCGTGCTGGGATGGACGAAGAACAGGAAAGTGTGTGTACTTGCGCGCGCAAGATAATGCTTACATCCGGCCGAAAATCGTCGGTATGCATGCGAGAGCGTGTTGTGCATATGTAGGTCATCGTGTTTATTTTGCAGAGTAAGATAAGAGCTTGTGGGGGTATAGAATTCGGTATTTAACCGACCATGGCGGCATTCAGTCCTGATTAAAAAATTCACATGAGAGTTCTTTAGGTTCCATGGGACGAATGAGGTTTTTTGTTTCTTACAAACTGCAACAGTTAGATCTGGCTTCTGTGAAGGGTAAAACGGCCAACAACAGCACCAAAATTGACCCTGTGTGCAGGCAATGTAGTAAGTGAGCGGAGGTATTAGCGAAAACCGTGTTTGGACCAGGTGTTTGAGATATCCCAGGTGCAACCCAAAGGAAAAGATCTTCGTAATTGTACTGACATCTGTATGCAGGTTGACTGATTGCTCGTTGGAATACGAGGACATGGTAATTACAGTTTCTTCTACTGATCGGTAAGCAACTGAAACAATCAACCGATGCATTTTTGCGCGGATTGATGTTCAGGGATGAACTTCACCCGGTCTATCTCTATATACTGAGGGGAAAGTGGCAAGTCAGACAATACGGAAATACAAATAAACAAATCTCGTCGACTGGAAATGTATTTTCCAACTTTTATTTCCGTGGAATCCTACCTAGACAAAGCGAAACAAATATATTGTCAATAATTTTGTGCCAATGACTGGGAAGAAGGGGCACGTAAAGAGAAGACTCAAAATTACTGGAGAATAAGAAAGGGGAATACGGATTTATGCACCAAAATTCTCTAGAAATTCGTTTGCTTTTGGAAATAAAATGTCTCAGCCGGGATCGGATTAACAAATTCAAAGGACATTCACATAGGTCACGGTCAATAAGTGATGTCATCTTGGACTGTATTTGCAAAACTTTACCCCTAGTTCGACTACACGCTGGTTAGGCAAGTGAGCTATTGACCACTGAAAAATTTAAGCCCCTTCTGGAATTTGTCATTGATCAGTACGGGTAGAACATTCTGGAACAGGGAAAGTTTGTGGTAAGGAATGGGCAGAAAAAAACACTAATATTTAAAAATAACAGGAACCCGCCTAGAGCCTAAATTATTTAAACAGAAGCATCCAATTGTAATTTGATGTCCATAAACGTGAATGTAGGATGATCAACCCAGATTAATAATAATTGTAAGACTGGAGTGCTTGGACGCTCTGAGGCGTGACAAAACTGGAACGAATCGGTGTGCCTGCTGCACGTAATTGGAGAAAAGTCAGCTAGTTCTTATGGAGTGCATATGAAATGACCAAATCTCTCATGGTCAGGATGCCAAATGTCAGTGTTGGGATTTTGTTATCGCCCACCGAAGTGGTATCCTCTGTGATCTGGTGATCATTTGTATCGTCGTTAATATCTGCGGCAGTGTTGCGGCATTCACTTGAATCGGACGATTTTCCAAATCACTTTGGTATGTTCACTCTTTATTATGATACATCGTGTACTCTTTGATTAGTAGTATCGGTATTCAGTAAATGCTGCAAAACAGAGAAGCAGTCGCTACCAAAGATCAAATAGAAGTATGAAGTAGGTGAAACACATACAAAATACCCTACATCTTGCGTACTAAGAAAAGTATCGTACCTTCGAGGTCATATCTGGACATAAATTGTTCGCCATACTGGGGATCAGTGGAATTATTCAGAATCAAGACCCATTACGTCAGACGCCCCGCCTTTCATGTTGACACTATGGATCAAAACTACGAGCTCTGAGAACGAGGTACCAGCATGGTGGAACCAATACTTTCTGGCATAGTATGCTTCTAATACTAACGCCACTTCGCCTTAAGAAAGGCTAAGCATTGACATAATTCTGCTCATAAAGATTCTTACGTGAGATTTTTTTGTGCAGGAACAAATTTTGCAAAAATTTATCCGCCAATATTTGGCTTTCCACTTGAGTAAATTATGTGAATCAGGAACACTTGTATTCCTAAACATGGTACTAGACTCCGCAGCTCACACTTCGAGCTTATTATGCTGGTCCCTTGGGCTGAAAGAAAAAACATTCGTCTCCCTCAGAGAAATTTGACGGAGGGCAAGAAAGGGAACTTCGGAAGCTCCACGAGAACGAAGGCACATATCCTTTCTTGCAATATTTGATAGTGACGGACAGGAAACTATGGCCAAGTTGGACATATTTTGTGCCCTCTTAGTACCACCCAGAGACACTATGCTATGCAGGGAGGATAGACAGGCAGTAGGTAACATTTTATCCTCGAGTATCCATGGTGATATGAGCGAAAAGAATGGAATGGAGGTTCTTTGTAAACTAGACTTTGTCACTCTGAGGAACTGCCTCTCATGGAAGGTTTGGACGAGTACCTTCGGTCATAAGCTATTTTGCACCTATTGGAAGCAGCTGTGAGGAGGAGGAGGGGCGGTTGCACTTTATCTGTGCGATGGCATCCCCGCATACCAAGTGAACGCATGTTGAGAAATACGAAAATATGGTTAAAAGTGAAACCCTGGAGCAATAACCACAAGGAGACTGGAACACACTATCGGTCTCCTGGAGCTACTACGTTAGGTATCTTTAAATTCTTGGTCTGTTTGACGGCCGAAGCATGCTATGTGGTACCAGGAGACTTCAACGATCTTCTGTCTTTTTTACTTCCATTATTAATAAAGTAACAACATACATCATTTTCCAGGAAGGAGGCCACAACCGACAGAGGGCTGCCAAGTGGAGTTGACCGGCAGTGGGAGGATTCGAACCCGCGACCTTCAGGTCCAAACACCTCGACTTTACCCGATTGGCCACCACCGGCCTATGCATATTAATAGGATAATTCATTTCTTTTTCGCCAGATGCTGATAGGATTGCCCAAGGTTTTTATAGACTTCTGCAATTTTGCGGTACACTAAAATGTGCGGCAAACCAGTCGAAAGCAAGCAGACCGATGGTCCATTCTGAATTTGACACTCTCACATACAGCCAAACAGAAATCCCAACAAAAATGGTCTTGTTAGTCTGCATATAAATTAGAGATTTTAGGTTGAAGTTCAAAAAGAACCTCAGAATGAACGGAACATTCGGGTCTCAGGTGATACGGAAGAGGTCGGTCTGTCCTGGACCGCCTTCTTCTACATAAACAATGCAGTCATAACAGTGGTACACTGCATCTCAACACTTAGTTAACCAGGCACTTGAGCCCGATAAATCGAGCACAGAGAAGTTACTGTTTGACCGGAGAATAAAGTAGCAAGCATAGAGGAATCCCGAAATTTCCACGGCTGTCAAACTTTGCAAAATCACAGCCGATAAAAAGCGTTTGGTCGTGGAGTCCGAATTGGCCTCTAAACGACTGGGAGCAAGTTTGATAAAGAAGACCACAACATGTCCAGGAATCCCAGTGCTAGTGAGAGCTGCTGAAGAAACTGACCCTGACAGGGGTGCATTACTTGCTAGGCTTTATGCCATTGAGTATGTCTCAGAGGGGTCGACTGAGCCATCGTCAACGTTAAACGGCCTATCCTCAGGAGTGGCTGCTCTACTCACCGAAGAGGCGGTCAGTGCTGGCAAAAATCATGGGACGGGATTCAGTCAAAGGTACTGGAAGAAATGATCCAACAGACAGCATTGGCTTTAGTAAAATGTGGAGAAGGACAAAGTGTCAAAGCTCCTTAAAGCTAGCAGTGGGGGTTAAGCCCCGTGAATCCCACCTTTTCGGTAGGGAAGCTCATGGAACTTCGATATTAGTCTAGCTATGCGAACATCTGCAGAATCACAAGCAAATCAGTTCGGAAAGACATGGTTTTTGAAAAGGGTAATACCGTCTGGTCAAAGTCCTTATGGGGCAGGAATAAGGCTCTGAGAAACAGTGGATGGCTACGTTAGGAACGTTATCTACATTGATTTCGCTAAGGCCCCTGATAAAGACCCATATTGCCAATTGGCCGGGAAGTTGAAAACATTCAAAGTCTCAGTAAATTTGGAAATTCTGTCCAAGGGAGTTCATTCATTGCTGAGAGTGTTGTTTGTTAATCCGTCTAGTAAGGCACCAACTAAGGTGAAATGCACAACTCTGGTGCGGGAGCAATGGAGTTATAGTATTTATAAACGAGTCACCCTAACTAATCTACGACGATGATGTGAAGCTGTGACGACGGACGATCGCGGATGACTGGAAGAGGACCTGGAGGCATTTGCTTGTTGGTCGGAGACTGGGCAGTTGCCCATAAACCTAAATAAATGGAACCATTTGCTTCTGGGTTCTCAGGGAACTCGCAACATATAGTTATTTCTTCCACCACTCCTGGCTTCGATTTATCATCTGTGAACCTGATCTAAAGGTAAAAAGCACCCATACCAATAAGGTTTGTTCAGCTAGGTGTCATATAATGCTTTCAGGCTTCTATACACTAAACATGTGCACCCACAAATGGATTTTGGAAAGATAACTATTTTCTTTAGTGTGACCTTGGAGCTCACAAATTTTCAGGGGATGTAGCAAACCTACGCTCGTTTTATTTTGAATTTACTCAGGTTCTCATACTAGGATCGGCTACAACTCACTTGGTTGTTTACTGAAGAGTGCGTGGAACGTTCTCAGCAGAGGCTGTTTTTAATGCGCAGTCAGTTGACAGCATTTCGAATGGGTGTTCAGCGCCAGTACCTGGCTCGGACCATAGACCATCCACCCGACCAAGCTGAGGCAGTTGGGGGAAAGACCTAAGTAAGGCGCATGATTCCTTGGACCATCTGAAGGACAGTGTAGTTGCTTCTATGATTCGTTATACAACTTCAAAGAGTAAAATGAGGCTACAGGATTAGATGGGCCCAGGGCTGACTTTTTCTTACGGGGGAGGCAGTGGGTGAATTGGGTAGGTTTCGATACTTGTGTAGTTGCATCTCACCTGGCGGTAGTTTACCGGATGAGGCATCTCGGTGCATACAAAAGGCTTGGCTGGCACTAATCAATTTGAGATATCTGTGGCATTAGGGTGATATTTGGTTATCTTTTAAAGGTTCGGTTTGCACAGCATCAATAGGGTTGCTAACACATGGGCTATCGGTGTATGAATACTGGTGTCCTTGTAGTGTTGCTAGAGTATGTTCGAAGAATGGCACTAGAAATAGAGATTAGGAGTAGGATTGTGGGAAAAAGTCGATCAAACGAACAGAAACTGAATTTGTATTGATTAAGCTGACGGAACATGGGCTAAATGTCCCCCAGCTCGACCTCCTCTGTACACAGTTCTCCGAGAGAGGCGTTGGATGCACGATGGGTCAAGGTGAACAGCTCACGACCCCGAAAAAAGTTATGAAGACCTTAACCAGTGGACCGTTCCCAAAATTCCTTGAAAATTACCACTGAGCACATTGAGAAAACACAAGTTGGCGAACAAGCTCGTTTTCAGTGATTCGTACTCATGCCATTACATCACGATATGTATATCTTGACAAAAATTTTTTCCACTGTAGGAAGGATTGGATTAGTCAGATACAAATATGGGTGGGGAAGGGATTTTTGGTGTTACACAAGAATGTGTTGTGTTAATTGTTTTGTTGTTTAGGGTTTGTATTGGGACGGGGGGTGGGCCAGGGGAGCTGAAGCGCAACCACAAATTATTTTTGAGAACAAAGTGGAGGATTGCGAAGACGGATTGCGACAGCTTCCGTAGTGCTCAAGAGGTGACATTTTGCCCACCTGGATTGTTTGTATCTGACTAATCCAATCCTTCCTATAGTGGAAAAAATTTTTGTCAAGATATATATATCGTGATGTAATGGCATGAGTACGAATTACTGAAAACGAGCTTGTTCGCCAACTTGTTTTCTCATCGTTCCCAAAATCTCCCAACGAGATAGCTGGAAACTTAAGACGTTGTGGTTAAATACCACAATCAGGGGCGTTGTTGGACTCGAAATGTCTCTTTCTCTATGGTCTTTGTCTCTTATGATCTTTTGATTTTTCTTTCACCCTCACTCGGTCCTGCGACGTCGAAACGGGAACAAGTCTTGCTGTCTACACAAACCGAGTATACTGGAGGTGAGCATGCATTGTAAATAACGAAGCACAGCCGCGCCTACCGTATAACTGTTATTTTGTATGCAATTTATTTTTCACAAGCGCGAACCCACACGCGTACTACGGCGACGAAATATTCACGCTTGACCAAGCATGCAAGCGGGTCCTGTTGAGAATCAGAGTGGCGACGAATAAAAGTGCTTCATTCCTTATCTATCACTGGAACTCAGATAAGTTACAAACTAACTGTCGTCAAGTGGGATTAACATCCCAATAGGGATTCTTAAGGAAGCCGTTAATTTGGTTGATGGTATAATGCTTCGTTGTACATAGCATCTCATATTCCGTACTGATCGGCAAATCCATTTGCAATAAAAAGAAACTAAAAATACTGGAGGAAAAACTAGGGACAAAATATAAATACCCAATTCTACAGGTGGATGGATCGTCGTTAGTCTCAGCTTTATCGTGCTTTGTGTTGACGTAAGCAGACAAATCGAGCAAGACAAGAAATGGACTCTGAACATCAAAGAATGAGCAGAATGAGCAGTTAGAACCATGAGTAGACAAAGAAACAAAAACAGAAATGGGCATAAGAAAGAAATAAGTGTAGATACATGGCGAAAAAAGGGACAGAAACATTTGGGGAAATGAAAGAGAGAAAGATGGAGAGAAACGAGTGCATAGAAAGATATGTAGACGTACGTAGCTGAACAAAGATAAAGAGAGGAAGATACAAAGATACGAAAAACAGAGGGAGCAATAAGAACTGACAGTGAAGGGAAAAGAAAGGGGAGGGAAAAATGAAAGGCAGAGAGAAAAAAGTGGAAGCATGAGCAGATAGGTAGAGAGTAAGATATATATATATATATATATATACATATATACATATATATATGTATATATATATCTAAATAAGCAGACGGAAAAACAGATAGATCACTAGATAGAGAGATCCAGGAAACGACAGACAAAAAGAAGTGAATACAAAGAAATTTAGAAGAGCGCAGAAAGAGGGGAAAATGGAAGGATAGATGAACAGATGGCGAAATAGACAACTAAAGAGAAAAGCAGACAGAGAGATGGATGAAGAGAAAGGTAACCAGAAAGGGAGACAGAGAGACGAATAGGTGGATACAAAGCGAGGTAGATGGAGAAATAGGTAGGTAGACTGAAAGATTGACAGATAGCTAGATAGATCGATAGATAGATAGATAGATAGCTGGCTTTCTAAATAGATAATCGGTCTACAGCGAGTTGAAAAGATAAATATATTGATAGATTGTCAACTTGATAATTTGATGGATATGCAGATTGACCGCTGGATAGATCGATAGATCTTTCGATAAATTTACACGTGGATATGGAGTTAGGTACATAAACAATTCAGATATATAGGTAGATACTTTGAATGGTAAGTAGTTATTTTGATTCATTTGTGTTTGTTTAGATATATATTTGTTTACTGATTTGTAATATTTTGGTTTCTATGGCTAAACGGAATTTTCTGTGGAGAAATCGATAGTTATATCTTTTGTTGCGTAGACTGTTTGATTGATATGCAAATCCATAAAGATATATTTCTTACTACTTTATATATATATATATGTATTCATGAATATATAGACTGCTATTCCCAGCTGTCTTCAATCTGTTGGTTATTCAAATGTAGATTTTATAAACATATTTGTGTATATGATTAAGTGCACTGATGTATATTTCGTTTTGTCGGCCGTTAATTAGCAACTTGTATATCTATATATGGGTAAATATGAATAATTACAGTGTTTAGATATATATATATATATGTATATTGATTATTTTGACTTTAACCTTCATGTTGACACCTGATTATGTATAAAGTTAAAAGTTAAATAGGTTATACATTTATTTTTCTCCATAATGTTGGAAACTTAGGTTATTACGTTATTACGTCTCTATGATATATGAAGATATGCACATTAATTTTAAATCGGTATTTAGATCGAGCGATGTATAAATGTTTATATAGATATATATTCTATATGTATGCATTTATACTTGACTAGGCATTTAGTTAGATATGCAGCAAAGCAGTCGTATAGATTGTACGCCAGTACCACATGTAGATAGACATGTATTGACAGAGAAATCAAGCCACATATATATGTAGATTGATTGGTAGATAGACAGACAGAGACAACGAGACTATGATAAGCATATATATATATAATATATATATATATATATTTGTCTTGACATAAAGGTGGATATTTCGGTCGATGTATAGATAGGGGGAGGAGTAGCTTGACAGATAGACTCGTGTGGATGTGTACATTCATTTACTAGTGGATTATACGAAAATGATGATCGTTATACATTTAGTTATATATAGATGGATAGACTGCTATATATATATAATTGTCACTCTAGTAAGATTGATGTTTACCTAGATAAATCAGTTGGTGGCCAGGTTGATCTGTAGATGGATGGATAGGTAGACCGATGGACAGGTAGGTAGGTATAAAGTTAGGTTAATATATGCAGACTGATAGATAGATAGATAAACAAATGTATTCTTATATCTTTAGATATATTGTTACTTTTCCTAGATTTGTTTGATCTCTTTGGCTTGTAGGTTTGCAATTTTGGTTGAACCTCTATATCTTATATGAAACTATTCTACGTCGTTTTCCGTTATTTATGTTGCTGAACTTTGGTCGATTTTGTATCCATCTACTGTTTTCTGAACACAAAGCAAGTTGATCAAATACGAGTGAGTGTCATTACTTTTGTACAGATGATTTAGTTCTGTCTGGTCGATTCCACAGACACACGCAAAGCCAAGGAAATGAGGACCAGCGGTGTGAATTTCTACGAGCAGCAGCAAACGATCGTTCCCATTTCTGTGCGCTACTAGTTCGGCAGCTCACTACCGCTACTGTACACATGCCTGTAACTCGCCGAAGCTTAAATGTATATACAAAAACAAGACTACACACGTACACATTTGGAAGTTGTACGACAGATGCCTTCATGCTGCTTTTGCTCTCAATGTCACGATTTCCCTCGGAGGACGGTAACCATCTGGCATAGTGCATCACAGATAACGACGAACGAATGCTATCCCAAATGGTATTCAAAGCTTCGTTGTGCGCTCCAATTCATTTCGCTATCGCTCTCTCATTTGCCGCTTTATGCCTTCGTCACCCTCCATGTGAACTTCCCGAATGAACCCCATTGAGTTGGTCAGTATATACATACATACAGAGAGATGGAGCTAGAGGGAGAAGTAGAAAGAGATGCACATATAAGTACTCCACCCAGGAGCATACTGATCGAGTCTACGTATCGCGTAAAAAAGGTCGGACACGGAATTAGGTTTGATGCGCAATAAGTAATAATAGTGGTAATATAGACACATGCGTCGGCATTCAGTCTTTCTTGCAGTCCGTCGGATAACCAGAGTGCAAGAAAAATTCGCTGGCTTCGCGAAAGTTATTGACATTAGGAAACGCGAGGGGGATGGCAACTCTAAACATGGAGAATAAAATGAACGAACTTTGTTTGAGCCGTGAGCGGTTTCGGCCCCGGGGGTTAGTACATCACGGGTGGCCGCCGAAAGCCAAATGCCGTCAAAGAGTGAACGAAGACTGGGGGGGAGACATGAGGAAAGAATAAATGAGTTATGATGCGCATGTTCACATGAGAAATTTGAATGCTTGATTTCTGCGTCACAAGAGAATAGTCTGTAAACAAACGTATGCCGCGAAACTTGCACATGTATATGCATGTATGCGCACGTGAAAACACAATGTAGGTTAACATTACAAATAAACTGATATCCTCAAAGCAATGGACCCCTTGCACTTCTTCGCTTCTCATGACTGGATGTTCATTTCGGTGGTTATTTTTGCTTTAGTTGCAATGACGACTTCAACCTATATACGATTTCGGTTCCTCTTACCCGACAACGATTTCAGGTATTCGTGATATCCACTACCGTTTTCCCCAGAATCAGTCATTTATTTGTAGAACAGTGAGTACAGATCGCGTTGCAGTTACCGACCGACGATGACTTTGATCAAAATGGACCAGTCAGAACGACCATTTTGTTTATTTCGGCTCCCTTATTTATTGTTCTGTGCAGCATATCAATGTTCACGTGAAGCTCAAAGTTTTTCGTTGTTTTACTACGCTGAGTCAAAAAAATTTAAAATTGTATGAGCAGCTTAGCAGTTCGTCGGAAGAGAATTTGCTGTAGACTACTAGATATCGTGTGATACGTGTGCGCGATCTGTTTGGATACCACCCCTCACAATTACGACTTCTCTGTGATTTTGTCTCTTTTTCGGCTATTCGATGAACGTCTCGTGAACGTTATTGGCCGAGGATTCATGCGGAATTCGACCACGAGTTGGAAATTCGACGCCAAATGGGCATTCCCTTCAGCTATGTTGCTGTTGCCTCATAAAACTGGAAAAATGAATGCATGCAAGCTGTTGTCCTATCCCCGTCTTGGTTTACGGTCCGAACGGATTCACCATTCCGATCGCTTGTTTAACTAAGCCATGTTGGAGTTACCGTCGAGTTAAATGTATTAAAATTCGCTTTTATTCTGATCTGGTCGACGTTAGCGTTCTGCTAAACTTGTCATTAGTGTAAAGAATTATTAACTCTGATAAGGACCCGCCTGTGCACGTCAAAGCTATTCATGCCTAGTAGTCGGAATGGCGCCATAAACAACAGTTGTTTTCTCCCAAAGAACTTGGCTGGTAGCAAATGGAATCAACACCAGTGTTCTCACTGCGGTAATTTCTTGTACGGTTTCATATTGTTACAGTTTGAATAATTCCAAAACTTGTAAAGCTGTAGGATGCGGTAATGACTTGGACGATCTTCAGTAAACCGTGTGACGACCACATGATTGTGCACTCCAAAGAAGGATTGCAACCCATTCAGTTTAAAATTGTAATAGTTAGATTTCCCCTTTCAAGAGTCAATCATGTCGTGATTCTATGTTTCAATTCTATCCTGCAAAAGTGGTTCGAACAACCCGTGTCTTGGAAGGAAAAATATCAGCAACCATCCTGAATCCGCTAAATTATTCCCTTAAAACGGCGGGACAGAATTTTGGCACCCTCCACATTTTCGCCGTATCTTCATTGCCTAGTGAGTTGGGATTTCTAATGCGGATATAAAACAAAAGAAAAGCAGGGAGCCAAATGGTTGCCCGTAGATAACGGATAATCAGAGTTTATTGATTCTACTCTTTTGTTTCTTGAGCAGCGCACGATTCATTTACGCTTTTTCCGGCAAAAGATGTCAAATGATCCTGTGCCAGGTTTTTCATGGAATCATTTGGCACCTCATAATTCAAGTCTAAACGGGACTTTTATACTATTCTGCAACGGAGATCTCAAATTACTGAAGACGTGTTAGTCCATTCTAAATCGAAAAACAGTACACGAGTCGAAGAATATATGGATAGGAGTGCGAACCAAATGCGATCTCAAAACTGGACTGGCTCTCAAACGAAAATAAGATCTGGATTTTCTTCGATATTATACTATTTAGGTGGTCCAAGATTCCGGAATTAAACGACAAATTCATTCACTGTTAGCATGCGTCATTCGCACAGAAGCCTGAGGCCTATACGACTTCTGTCCTGGTAATTTTTCGATTTTACCGAACAGTTTTTTGCTGCAGCCACGCAGTTGAAATTTCTTATTTAGACGTATTGTATGAGCTTTCTTATGATGCCTAAAAACGTTGGCTGCATTCACCACAGATCTGAGGATAATGCAACCACATGGAGTGCACCGCAGTTTGAAGGCCTCAGGTCATATTGCTGTTGTATTCCGTGTTTTCTTGTTCTCAACAAAGTCCTTCGAGATTTAAGCACCAGTTTTGTGCTCGGTACTTAGAGAGACGCAGACATACTGTACAGAACTTCGTATCTTTGTGTGTGCGCTCTCCGGCGCATTATTCCCAGTCAGAGTCAGATGTGTGTACCATGGAGTTCCGACTTCAATCTAAATGTGAAATCACCTATACACTGCTACCTAATACACGAATAGCCAGTACAGGATCCAATTAACCAATTTAGACAATATAACTTTGATTAACCTTCGTCAGCGAGAGCATCAACAACTCGGATGATTCGCTGGAAGGAAGTTGCTATGATTTCTGGCATTTGGATTGCGATTTGCTACAACAAGAGGTCATTGTCAGGCCACGGTGTTGTTCGCACTGTTTTTGTGAAGAACAATTTTCTCACACAAACGGTCGGTGATTCTCTGCCCCCGGGAACAATTCTCCGGACACGGAAATCTAAGACCACTTTACCCGTTCCACATCTTTATCTGATCGAAATCGTAAATGTGGATCGCATTCGTGGGCATGGTCTATTTGGACAATACGCATATTCAGCATTACAGCTCAAACATATGGGCCCTGAATGTTGGTATCTGTGAATCGGAAATCATTCCGTTCCGCTTCCTTAGGAATATTAGTGATGCAAGTGAATGCAGTCACTACTCACTTCGGGTGCATAACTTCGGTCATTATTCAAGTTCTCCTTGATGATCCGATGTTTCTTTCTATTTTCAACACTTTCATCCAGTTCTCCAAGGTATGAATGAAGCAAATATGAAATGTTTTCGGATAAAAAAATGACAGATTCAATTAGTTTGGCTAATTCCAAATCATGCGGGATATTATTTGTAGATTATGATATTCTATGGTCACATGGTGTCTAGAAGAAGAAACAAACAAGATGCTAAAGTCAGATAAGCATCTACTTCCCTCTTACCGAATACACATGCTTTTGGTGAGGTGAACTGAACACTACACAGCGTGTTCCAGAAAGTCATATTCAACCCTAGGATTTAAAGCTTCCATTTGAACTGCCACTGGTCGAATCCTTATGTTCACAAGATAGCCAGAACTTTCGGTGTAATACCTTGAGGAAATTCCGGCGCTACTGAAAATGATTTAACTGTCTTGCCAAATTACCACCGAAGCAAAACAATATACCCATATCTCACTTGGTACCGTTTCGAGCATTCCTTTCAATAGACGTGAAACTGCAAATTATGGCTGCGCATAATCAACTGCTGCTATTGTGTGCACAGGCTCGCTGCACAGCTACCTCATTGACGATGGGCTGGATCAATCCATGTGTTTCTATTGCCCGGTTTTTGTTTCACTCGTCAGTGTAAGGGCGGTGGTCACGCTGACAGCATCGTGGTATTTCAACCTGAAGTACGTAGGTCCCAACTGCCCACTGCCGGTCCACTTCCGCATCTATTAGTCACCTGTTCTCTATGACCTCCTCTTGTAAATGACATGCATTGTTGATTCATTAGTAAAGGAAAAGCAAGACACGATTTGAGCAATCAAGTAGTTCTGGCAAAACAGCAATCCGTTTATGTAGAAGTCAGCGATAACTAGTATAAATCACAGTTGGTGTCCTGCTATGAATATAAATATAAATAAACATCACAGCTCGCTATACGCCTTGATTGTGGCAGATGCCACCAAGTTATCCCCGAACCCCGTACCAGTTCACGGTGAGTGGCCGATGAATACCATTTGTCCGATCGTTTTTGTTGTGCTGACTCTACCAGCTAGCATTCATGTTGACCTTTTGCAGCGCAGTCCAACGGGCGAAAATGACTGTTCACTCTAGCCTTTTGCACTTTTATAATTTTTCGATTACTGGATGTTCCCGCGAGTAAAATAGGATAAACATGAGGCAGCAGCTTGTGACAAAGTCGGTGCGAATCAGTCCTATTCTAGAGCAAATCGTATTAGTAGAAATTCTCGTGTATTACTAGCTCACACTAACGGATGGCAGCATTATCTCTAAAAACAATCAATAATGACCGTTTGCCTAAGGTAATTTGCAACACTGTGGTTATCGCCTACACTAACAAAAATGAGATGTATTTAAACAGTTTGCATGACGAATTTAAGATCGTTTTAATTCGAGTTCGACCCTTGTGGTGGTCAATTTTTATACTTCGTGTTACATAACATGACTAAATTCAGTCGAATGGGATGTCTCCTGGAATTCGAGGATCTTAGCTTGATAGATATTGGGATGTCATTCATGACAAAAACAGTTTGTTGTTATTGTACTTGAAAGTGGTGAAATTGTAAGGAAGGGAGATAAGCGAATAGTGTTCCACTGTTTCACTGGAAGCGCCGTATAGAGGCAACCTCTGGAGGAACAAAACCGTTGTAGTCTCGACAGAAAAGAGATAAAGAAGCAAATAATCGGCAGCGGACTAGTGGTTGCAGGTTGGAATTCAGGTTAGGATTGTCAATCAATCTGACGGTCTTGCGTTGTACGTGGTGTTGAAAGATGTAATATGAACATGGTACTTTACTCCAAACGTGATCGCATCATCCAAGAATGGCGCCGGATTAGGCCATATACGGAATAAGTAGATTTGGGAGCATATGATAGTGCTTGACATGGAAAAGATAAGCGACCTTCTTGTTGTCATTAAAGATCACAGGAACTAAAACAGCGAAAAAGAAATACTGAAAGAAACAGTCAATGATGGTGAGTTGGGGATATTGGGTCATAAGAAAGAAATTAGCCAGAATGAACTCGCTTAAGAAAATCAAGCTTGAAAGAGGTTTAAAAGAGTTGAATAGTGTCAGTTTGTCGAACCACAGGTTATAACCCGATCGTGGTCAGATTTTAAATATATACGGACAGTAGAACTATCAAAGGAAATTTTATTCATTGATTCAAGGAAGGATGGGATGTCATTGGCAAAACATGGATTGTACGGGAATTGGTCTTGAACGGAATACCAACAAATACACGCACCATCATAAAGAGAAAACCGAAACTTGGAGATGCCAGCGATCACTTAGTGTATTTTCGATAGAGCATTGTCTATTCAAACAACATCGAAGCGGTCACCGAGGTGGCTGATATAAAAAATTAGTTTTGGTTAGAAACCACAATCGCAATTTTTATCGTAGGTGTTCATATGATCAAATGACTTGGAAATTTCCATAGACTTAAGGTGCAATTACACTTGGTTGTTGATGGTGGGGGATTATATCTGCGCAAATTTTGCCAGGAAGGTAGCGACAAAATCCACATCAGGCGCGCACTTCGACTGGATGCGCTACAGTTCTGCGTCATCCACATTTCATTGTTTTGTCGCCAATTATTTGGTTCCATTATGGTCTCCGTTCGCTGACACAATCGATCGGAAGTATTGCTGTTGAAAAACCGTATTGTTTCTCAACATGGACTGGGATCACGCATTGCTGCACCTCATCGATCTTCTCATAGGTCTAAAAGAGGCACTCGTGATGACTGGCAGGCAGCTCTTAAATGAACCCTTCCAGCCAAAATGTTCATTCCGGCGTTGTTGAGTACGAACATCCACTCTCTGTTTACGAAAATTTCGGATCCAGGTTCACACGTGTGGCATTGGAACACAAGAACCATGGCTGAACCCAGATATTGCTGATTCACTCGTGTCGATAGACAGCTTCAGATTCCATCGGTAGGACAGAGTTTCAGACTATAAGAAGACTGGGGGCGGTGTGGCAACATACATAAATTCCTTCTGGTCTGGCAAGTTCAAAGTTGTTTATACGTACTCGCTAAACGGAATTGACTGCCTCGTAACACAATGTCATCCAAGGTTTTCTCGTCATACCAGTACAATCATAACGAGCCTATATGTTGCCTCTTTTAGCTCGCAACAAAATACCACATCTTTTTTCGACTCTTTTCTAGCATTCATTGTTCCTCTTCTTGAGGATAGTCTGCATATTATTGTAGGTGATTTCAATCATGCATCTACTCTACCGCTGACTGCGTTTGATTTGACTGGCCTCTGTATTTCGCCCACGAGAGGCGGCTCCATATTAGATAGAGTTATTACCAACCACACTGATTTATTTTCCCTGAAACTGCGTGTTCCAATTTCAGGTAGCAATTATTGTCTGCTTCTGTTAAGATCCAAGATGTACTCTACGTCAGATTTCCATTCCTTCAGCCATACGAATCAAATGCAAGTTCGCCCTCGCAACTTTTCACACAACAACTTTGTTCTTCCTCAGATATCCGATTCACTCGCATCTGCCTGTTTCTCTTTTGAATCGCTCCTGCTCAATAACAACGTCAAACGTTTCACAGAGACGGTCAATGCAATCTTTGATATCTGCTGTCCCTCAGAAACATTATTCGTCTCAAATGGCCTTACCCCCACCCAGAAACTGAAATCTCTATAATGATGCAAGGAGCACTTCTACAAATCCCGTAATGACTCAAGCGTGCGGTATATTTCCAACTTAATAAAAGCTGAAATCAAACGCATCGACACTGCATTCGCGAGCCAACTCCTGAGTGGCAAGTCATCCGACTGATGTGTTGGAGAAGAAAAATGCGAAATTTTCTGCTGATCTCGATAGCATTAATCATGTTTTCATCCATCGTTCCACTTATACCCCAGTCAAATTTGGACAGAGTGATCATATGACAGTTACAATTTTTTCGAAGGAAGAGGTGCTCGACATTCTGCATACCACTAAACTTACCTTACGGGTTGATCCTGGTAGTTTGCCCTCAGCTCTTTTAAAGTTTGGTGCTGTGGCTCTGATGGATGCATTTATTTCTCTGAAAAACTCACCATTAATCTCGTCTTTTATCCCTGACTGTTGGAGACCCATCAATATCATTCCTATCCCATAATCTAGTACTTCTACTACTTTGGCAAAATATTTTCGCCCCATCGCCTTAACATACTCTGGTCTCAAACTGACGGTGAGTGCTATACTTAAGCGTCTGCGTTCTTCTATGTATCCTCCTGATGACCCTTTTCAGTTTGCCTAGAAATCTAACAGCTCCAATTTGCATGCTGCCACCGCCCTTATTCACCACATTTGTATATACTTAAACGTATCGACGAAATCTGTGCGTTGCACCTTTCTAGACTATTCGTTACCATTTGATTCGGTCTCACGTTCCCTGCTACTTCACAAACTGCAAATATTTCCTTGTCACAGACCTTTACTAGCATGGCTGTTTGTTTACTTTACTAACCGAACTCAGTGTACACGGATTAACGGTTAAACTTCAAAACCGTTGATTAGCAACTCAGGAGTGTTTCAGGGTGCTCTTCTATCACCGTACCTCTTTTCTACTTACATCAGCAACTTATCAACTAGCTCACCCTGTCATCTGTTTTAGTGCACTGATGATGTTGCCCTCTCTCAAGCAGTTTCGAGTAAGGATGATTTTCAATGTCTTTGCAACAAACTATCTTCTGTTCGCGGTTTCTCTGCACGAGCTAGTTTAGATCTCAACACATCTAAATGTTTCGAATGTTTGTTCTCTCTCTCCCTCGGTCGGCCTACCCATCCGAAACGTCTTCTATCAACTCAAAAACATTTATCAGGATTGATTCTTTGAAATATCTAGGAGTTACTATAGATAACAATCCGAAGTGGAATTCTCACATTTCTGCCTGTGTAAAGAATCTCCGATGGTTGTCATTTCAAATCAGGAAGCTTCGGCACTACCAGGTGAAACAAAGCACCAGTTCCCGATTTGTATACCAATGTGCTTTTCCAATCCTCCTTTACTTTTTTCCAGTTATTTTTCCAGGTTTACTCAGAAGAGACTTTAAAATTCTTCTCCCAGGTGGCTATCAATTATTAGCCCTGTGTCCTTCATACTACTAACTGAATTGTCCCTAAATCCATGTGATCAACACTTCTTAGCATGTGAGAAATTTGCTCACAAAATTCTTTCAGATCCACGCATCCTCTGCACAACGATCTTTCAATGTGCCGTTTTCATATTTCTACACGATCCGCTTTTCGTTCCATGCCTTCTAGGATCAATATCTATTGTAACTCCACTGTCCCATATTTAACACGCATTTTGATATACCGTAACAGGGTTTGAACCGAATTCCTGAGCACCATGTCATAATGTTCCATGATTATTCCTCGATGAAATTTTATATTTTTCACGGAGTGATGAGTGTAATTTTATCCTATTCATTTGTTCGTTTTTTCTTGTAATTTTATTTTACCGTCATATTTTTTCGATTGAAATGGAACATTATTAGTTGTGCTGCAAGTTCTGTACGAAACAATGCCCACCAGCACTAAGCATTCTAGATAGGACAAGAATTATTGCCGAAACACGGCCGTCACGACTAGGGGCCAATAAATTTTGGTTTGTGAAGTTCCTTGTGCCTTTGGATAAGAAAGCGTCGAGAAGATTTCTCAGAAGTGAAAACAAGCTGGATGTATGTATTTAAAATAAAATTGACTGAATTCCATCCGCCCAGGAGTTGTCTACATGTCAAGAGTGATTATTGCTTGTTGAATATCTCTAGTTTTAAAAAGTATGCTGTCCGGAGAATGAAAAGATGACTGGATGGTTAGTACATTTTTAATATGAGGAATTGGAAACAAACGAGTGGGTAGTATTCGGTATTTGTTTGTATAATTCTCCTAAGTGTGAATAGAACAAACCAAAGAATCACATGTAAAGTTAATGGGCTTAATTTGCAGCGAAACATTTCAATAGTGCTTCATGATGAGCGGTTGCCGGCGGATCACAAACTTAGCTTACTAATCTTTTCATGAACTGATATCATTTTTGGATTCCGAATCATTGTAGTGTATGTTGTACAAGCTTGAATGGATCGGAGTTTGGACACATCAGATTTTACCGGGTGGTGATTACGATCTCGTTGCTGCTAATGCTTCCGCTTCGTATCGTTCTCGGTTGCTGCTGGTTTTGATGACAGTCATCATCATTGTCATCGACATCATCATCATTATCGTCATTAGGAGCTGTGGGAAAGTACGTTTTCCCCCCCGAAAAACTTTTCTCCTAACTGAATTGTTCAGCAAAATCGAACGGAATAAGCATACACACATTCCATGGTGGGCTTAAGCTTTACTTATTCCCAATTAAGTTGAGATTTATTATGTAATATTTTCGTAAAGCTCATGAAGTCGGTTCGAGTCTTTGATCATTGAGGTCTACGACCGAAGTTAGTGGTCAAATCTAAAGAAAAAATTGATTTGGCCAGGTATCCGCTTTTAGCCTGATCTATTGATGTTGCCTACTTGCATTTAGATCGACATTCGGATTGGCAAATTTTTGTCCGCACTCGCTGTAACATTGGCAAATTGATACAAATGACAGTTTACTGGGCATTCTGTTCCCGTGTTCAATCAGACAAAGGTCACAGTGAAAATGGGATCCAAGTTAGCATATGTCACATGTCCCCTTCGCCACCCGGTCAACTTGCAAGTGAATACGAGCAAACGGAGTCGTGGATTGGGGACGTCAGAAACGATTATATAGGAAGAAAACCAGGGACCTGCTCAATCGTAAAAGACAACTAAGTGCACATGTGTATGTTTGTACGTGGGCATGCATTTGGTCCTACGGTTTGCGTGTGCGTGTGCGCGTGTGAATTCACGAATGAATGAATGATTTGTGATCGTGACATACGCATGGAGTGTGAGAGTTTGGCAGTTGGTAATCCACTTCAAGCATCAAAGTGCCGCTTTGGACCGCGCTAGATGCAGCCGAGAAAAAGTAAAGCAGAGAGAGAAGGAGACGGAGACAGAGCTGTGGTTTTTGACAAAGACAACGAATCATTTTGATTTGTCTCCGTGTTCTATCTTTCTGTCTCCATTTTTCGTCCTATGATGTCTACTAGTCTGACAAGGCATCTTTGTGGTACAATCCGTTCAGGTATCGGTATAAGGTGTTTTATGTGTTTGTATGTGCATGCTCATGTGAATGTTTGTGAGCGTACTGTTAACGATGGAGCTTGTCACCAAGTAAGGACATAAAAGAGATGACCAAACATTCCGCCCGGAGGAGAACAAATAGCGAATGGCATTTGGCTCCTTGTAGCCCATAGCACTGGATTCATTTATGCACGGGCACACACATTGCTGAAGTCACACTCCGAAATGAACAAAAAACAAAGTAAAATAACGATTATTTCGGGTGAAGTCCAATCGTTTGGGAAATTTGGCTTTTAATTCCCGATCCCATTCTCTCCGCTCTCACGAATTTCAAGCCGGCGCAGCCATTGAAATATGACCGGTGCATCCTGACGCCATTTTCAGTGTTTACGTATTTCGCCATATAACTAGTGATATCACTTGCAGTCCACTAGAAGATAGAAGCTATGGGAACAAACATATCATACACTTCGACTTTCTGTTCTATGTTGTCCTGTTAAGGCGTTTTGCAAAGTTCCTAAAAAAATCTAGAGCAGCCAAAACAGAACGTTAACAAAAAATAGTTTAAAACTTGTAAGTGAATTATTATATCCATCTTCGTCTTTTTGTCTCTGTTTAGAAATGATCACTGCTAGCGAACTGATTTGTAACAAAGTAGGGTTCATGGCTTTAGGAGGCACAACATTTCCGCGAGTCTCTTGCCAATAGATTGCTTGGTCCTGTTGAGCTGCTTTAAATTGCAAACGTCTTTTAATCGAATGAACACTGCTTCATAGGAGACTGTGCTAATGTGTATAATAAGTTAATGTGTGGAATGACAATATGATAAGGGGAATCGCTAATTTCCTATAAGCTCATCGTGGTTATCCCACAATAACAGTTCTTTATATTCCCTTGCAAACTCTATATATAAGTAGTTTACTTACCGTATGAAGTGACTTACTACTCGGTATCAATGCTTACTAGAAACAGAGGACCAATCAGAGGCTGTGAAGCTATTCGCTCGGGCTTCCAGAGGAGAGCAAAAGTTAGATGGCTCAACAGTTTGTAGTCACTGACGTGTAATGATGACACGCCATACGGGGAGAAATTTTCAGATATACTGTGGTTGCACGAAAATAGTTACTTCTGATTTAGATCTGATATACAGTACAATATATTGCATTGACAATGGTACAACAACAGTACAAATTGTATACTTGGTGTTCATCCCAGTGCTTATTGAGTGGCGAATCATTTCTTACCCCAGTTAAATAGACTACCCTGACAGTGGTGGTAAACAAACAATCTTCAGCAAGCCCACGGGGGAAATAAGATACAGAAATTCTGATAATTCCAAGTAAATGATCAGCATAATGTGAAGCTGTCTGTGCTTTTGAAGTTGAAAAGAAAGCAAAATGTTTTTGGGAGTACAGCTGCCAAACACAGAGCTTAACCAGACCCCCAACCAAAAAAATGATTTACTCAATTTTGGATACATGAATCCTACAAACAATGTCTGTATCATTATGGAAACGTGATTTCGAGGTACTATAAATATACTTTACGAATATCTGGAACAGTTAAGAAAAAGACTATTCTTTCTGAAAAGCTGACAACAGTTGCGGGGCACTTGCAATTGATTACGACTTCGAGTTCATCAGATCACGCTTTGGTGATCGGCTGATCATATTTTTCGCTAGACCAAACGAAATAAGAAATACCAGTAGATCAGCAGATTACATTGCACCAGATCACGGTATGTCAGGCACGAAAATAAACGGTGAAATATAGCACAATTCACGTGTGCTTGCGACCGAATGTGAGGGCATCACACCACGTAAACAAAAGTAATGGGACTTAAGGTGATAACTTGCATTAATTGACCACCGGCTGCAACCAGCCAGCTAAGAAAATAACATTCCTATCTAACTATCCGAACTACATACATCGACCAAACAGTCCCCGCACTCGCATTTTCATCCATGTATCTAAATCTCGTCCCCTGGATAGTCTGAGTAATTAGACAGTTAAGAGAGAGAAGAGGAATGAAAATAAATCAGCCCCGGAACATCAGTGGTCCGTAGAATTAATAACAACCACAAAGTATGCATGGCAAAATTACTGGAGTAACATCAGTGTGGATTAGATGACGTGTTGACTTCTATAGTTGCGTGAACTGTGTTTTTGTATCGGAATACCAACTGATCGGACAAAGGACTTGGGTAGTTGACTGACTGACTAACTGATTGAGTGTTTGACTAAAATCAATGAATTACTGATATCAAGACGGCTCTCATTTTTTCTATTCGAAACTGCAAGTAGACCAATGATAACTGATTGATACTTTGATGCCCAGTACTCAACCCCTGGCAACTGTTCATTACTAATGGTGGTGATACTAACATGGTTTCCGGCTGTAACTTTTCTAGGATAGGCGGCAGGAGCTGTTTGGAGCCACATCTGCCATCTGAAGGCTCCAAGGCAGCCCCCACCTTTGCAAGCACGCATGTGTACGCAACCCATAGTATGGTTTGTAAAATAAGTGAAATGTGTTAGAGGCACAGGACTAACTGTACAAGCCCATTCATTAACCGAAAATTTTCTGCAGCATGAAATTACAAACATGTATTACAAACACGGCGTGTTAACAAAACTGTCAGCATGGCACATTCGACGCAGTTATTCACTGCACCAATGATCGTCCATCCTGGCCAGTTATCTGTGGTACGACACTGTTTTCTCTAACTACTGACCCGAAACCATCCGTCAATTGGCAGGATTTTGTTTTGTCTGGATAGGATCAAGGCCAGTATGAAAACTAGACACGTACTTACAAAATCTAGTCACCCTACTGGTCCGCATCTACGATTCATCTGTCAAACTAGAGAAAACACAACAGCGACGTTTTCAGTTTTTTAGGCGAAGTAATGTTGTCGTCTACTATAACTCCGTTGCTAGGTGTGTATTGATGGATAGGCTTAGTGATTCTACGGGTGACCCTCATACCGAATCACTACTCGGGTTCATGTGTCTATGCTTTCGAAAGGGTAGCTTTGGCCTTTCCGAATGACAAAGTTAGCTACACCGTTTGAACGTATCCTGATGGTCATCAAAATGAATAGGAGCAACAATAGCATCCAGGAGTGCGAGCGCAGTGAAAATTCACTTTGTATTCGACAGGAACTGAATAGACAATTAAGTTGTGAGATAGAGGTATACGTATGACTCTATATTTGTATAAATTATGAAGTCTGTGATGCACACACGCAAATCCAGCTAACGATGGTTCTGATGAACATACACTTGCGAAGTGGAGTGTGGATGGGAGAATGGGATCAAAAGGATTCGATATCGACATCATTGTCAGAACACAATATGAGATTAAAGTACGCCTGAATGGCATATTGTTGTACCAAAAACGGGCTGCACACGGCAAAGGGGCACCGAATAAAGTAGGTTATTCATGTTAGTGTTGTATACCTCTTGACAATGCGAGATACAATCGATATGCTAACGCATTTCGCAGGAAAGAGTGGAACAAACTGCATGATCGGAATTATATACTTTGGAATGTGCTGATCTGGAGACGATTAGATAATAGCAATCCGTCTGACGAGGAATCCACTTGACTATCCAAAGGAGAATCCATAGAAAGGAAAGCACAAACTTTCGGTTTTCATCTCGAAAATCAAGAAAGATGCTTAAGATAAGCGGTGAGATAAGTATGTTCTCGCACACAATAAATGTGAGGTCACCGTGATCTAAGCCACCCTATCACCAAATGGATACCTAGAGAAATTTGTAAGTTGTATTCCAGACTAAACAAGAATAAAAATAGAGGAACCAGGGTAACTAAGATAACTCTATTCATTATCCGTTCTTTTAAAAGAGATGTTGCAATGGAGAGGACCAGGTGAATTTATGGAAACGTATAATTGTGGAGAAAAAACAGCGGTCAGTGAGACTTGCCTTGATGTTCAATGCTGAACGATGATGATGATTATGAATGATAGTTTATTTCTCGATACAGGGAACAATTCGATACAAAGGCAATCGAAACAAATCGCCCACGCTTATGGATCGGATTTGTTGATGATACATTTGTTGTGTTAGAAAAGCAGAAGTGGACCAATTTCATCAACACCTAAACGCGATATTACCCAGCATCAAATTCACCAGGGAGGAGGAAAAAGACTCGGCTCTACCGTTTCATGACGTACTAATTAAGAAGCAACCAAACGGGAGCGTAGAGACAACCGTCTACAGAAAACCGACGACGACGGACCGCATATTCAATTTAAAAAGCAACCATCCAACCTCCCACTTGAAGAGCTGTGTGCGTACCCTGTTCCATCGAGCCGACACACTGCAGTACACAACACCTACGGGAACAAGAGCAATCTAGGTTGTTCACGTTATTTGCGGACAATGAATATCCAAAATCTTTCATCAACGCCTGTATTCGCAGGAAACAGAGGGCAAACACTAAGATGACCAGATCAATCGTGGTACTTCCATACATACGGGGAGTTTCCGAAGCGGACGAACGCATCCTACGTTCACTAGATATCACAATCGCCCACAAACCGACCGGCACCCTGAGATCTACTCTATTCAACGGAAAAGATCGCGTCGACCAGCACGACCAGTCAGGGGTAGTTTATGCCATTCCGTGTCTCGGATGTGACAAACAATATGTCGGTGAGACAAGCAAACAATTACGCACGCGTTTGCACGAACATAGCTTAGCCCTACGACGCGCTGACCCACACTCGCAGATATGGAACCACTGTGCACAAACAGGCCATGAGGTCAGCATCAACAACGCAAGGGTAGTCAGCCGGGCAAACAGAAACGGGGAGCGACTGATTCTTGAAGCCCTCCACTCGAATAACCCGTTCAATCGGCATGTCGAGATTGACAAACATTGTCATCTTAAAAAGATCCCGATACAGAATGGAGACAAACAGACGGATAGTGCACAAAACCGAACGGAACTATCGATCCCATTCAATCACTCATTCACGCTTGACAACGTCGCGATAAACGTATTAACTCAGCGTACGCCTTCTCAACTCTCTCTCTCTCTCTCTATATATATATATATATATATATATATACATATCACCTCGTTCACTTGTCGAGTGATAAGTTTATACGTCATTCTAGTTTTTTTACGGTGTCTTAAACTGATCCCTTGATATGTTGGCTATATTGTACTACCTATCTGAATTAATCTCACACAATCTTTGTTCGTCAGTCTGAGTTATCAACTGTTTTCTTCTGCGATAAGGAATTATTCACGAGCAGGTTTAGAATCAAACCAAATCAAACAACGATTTCGAAACACGTGATGTGAAAAATTGTCTTTTTTAACCATCCCGTTAATTTACATCTCTGCAGCATTCGTTTGAACATCTTAGCGACAATTTCCAACGTTTCATGGTCATATTCCATTGTATCTTCATTAGTAGCTGCTTGTCAGAAAGACATTTCTGGTCGTATTTGTTCTTTCACGCTAAAATGACCAAGAGGGCGAAAGAAACCGTTTCACAGCTTATGGATTCCAGCAGATTTGCAGTTATCATTTGAATAAATTAAATGTGCCAATATCTCTCGCGGGCCATCTAACTTATGCGAAGTAATCTAAAAAAAAATGCTTGTGTGTAGTAATTGAGATCACTGTGACGTACTGAGGAAGCTGAAAGTATAGAAGGCGTTTATTAATTAATATATTGCCTTCCGGGTTCCTGGGACCCCGGACCAGTACTTGCTCAAGCTTATTCGTAAGACTGCAAATGCAGATCCTGAAGGCTTACCGTCGTTGATGCCAAAGTGTGGTAGTGTTTTGAATTGTTTTTACCTCACTTTCCCTTTTACGTTTCGGCTTCGGTTTAGGTTTTCGAGGATTCTAAAGCGCGATCAGGCCAGCGGACTATCAATGCAGTAGACGAATGAGTGTTTTCTACACCAAATAATCAAAAGTGCTGCACATTCTTTTTAATGATTTCAAGGATTGCAAACATCTGATCGTTTATCACGTTACCGGAAGTTATTTAGCTTGTAACTTGTTACATGCATTTGGCATCTAATTACTGCACTCAGTTTGCCGCAAGTAATGGAAACAATTTTTCATGTCAGGTTTATTTTCCAACATTTTTGCGACACTTTCTGATTTAAAGCTGTCAGAAATCGGTGGGTAAGTTTTCAAAGTGTGGCGTAATCATTGACAATTCTAGATCTGCAATCTTCAGAACAACATGCCATTTTCACACCATTCAGGATCGATCGAAACTTACTATGTAAGAAGACCAACGTATATGACCATTCATCGATTCCGTCTAACCGATTTGATTATGCACGTGACCGACAATGCTCTCAGTTAGCCGGACATCTGTACTGCAAATCTGGGGATATTTGTTTGTTAAAATAAAATCACGACTGCGTCGATTCAGTTGAAAACGTGCCTAGGGAATGATTACCCGCACTACTAGAAAAGTCCGCCTACCGACAACAGTGATTTTCTCAAAAAATAGGGTGAAACATTTACTACGTAAACCACCGGAACTAACTTTCTGTTGAATCCGAGGAATTTATCACGAATCACCTCAGAGAGACATTTTACCGCAAGATTGAAGGGATACTGTTCCAACTTAAACAACAAGCCCGTAAATTAAGGTTCAGGTTGTTCAGCCAGAACGGTAAAAGGGGGAGTGTAAACAAAAAAGTGAAAAATGGGACTAATAGGGAAATCTTGGACGAATAAATGCCATATCTGATGTGGTTCACGAGGCTAATTGACACGAAATTTGCCCCTTTGAATAGCCTTGATTTATACCCGAATCTGTAGCCCGGCCACAGTCATCTAAAGGTAGAACGTGAAAGATAACGAACAGATTCTGTGTGTTGATAGAAGTGTGTCATTATCTCAGCGCAGTTCATGTGCTTGAATGGTTGGTTGAAATCCGATGGTGACGTTGGTTGTCTGGGGTGGGGCAAACTACTCTGATCTTAAAATCGAGACCCTTGATTGATCTATTCCTTCCACGCAAACCACTACTCATCAATCAATCATCCATCATTCACGTCTTACGGACTTTTACATACGCAGGTACATATCTATTTATCTTATAAGAAGCGTGACTGCAGAGCGATACGTATATCTCACCATTGTGGACACGCACACACATACGTCACACATGTCAACAGACTTTCGACCACCCGAGCACGACAAGTAGAAAGATTAATGATGGGCTAACCGCCATTTTTACATGCAACGGAGCAAGCAGAGTAGGTGAGGTCAACCAGAATGCTGGTGATGGGGGTGTTGATACAGATGAGAGTTGTGCCGATAGAGAATTAAGCGGGTTGACAACGTATTTGTCTTTCTGACTGCTTCGCCTATTTCTTTCTCTCTCTCTCTTCGATATCCTAATGATCGTCACATCTGCGACCTCAACTTGTCCGTTTTTAATAAATGAGAAAAATTGTTCCTTATTCCGCTCGAGTTGCATCCCATTGGACCGGTCGAGTTTAGAGCAATATTTGACATAATTTATGTCTTTTATTCCAGTGTTCCATTTAATCGTCTTCTGTCCTTCTGCTTGGTTCCAAGGTCCATCAGTCAGCCGGTTATCCGGTATCTTGACCTTGGAAGCCTCGGACCCAAATAGGGGCCGGGGGAGACTGGTTCCTCACGTAGAATGAGGAAACAAAAAGAAACCGCTCATAGATATGGGCGGGCATGAATCGCCTCGGATTTTTTAAAGCGAATAGACATTCTTACTTGGTTAACTGACCGAACGGACTGACTGGCTGACGGCATGATTTTCCAAGAAGAGTGACTGAAAACCACTGCCCAGGAAATGAAGAATATGGAACAATTCGTTCTACAGTAGAGATGAAAAAAGCATAACATAAACCATTGGGACACAGTAGGCCACATCTACTTAATTTGTCAGAACTGATAGAAAATGCACACCCACCTGACACTGACAGTGACTTAAAACTGAGGGAAGCGATTTCAAATCAAACAGTTTGGTCGCTAGACTGAGTCCTACTTGACGTCCAAAGCTCAGAACAACGTAGAAACAGCTGTGCAGTATTATCGCGCATAGTTTTCGATCGTGCATTAAACATCACTATCACACGGGGAATTACTCCTGAATCAGATTTATGAAAGCTTTCTTTAGCGGAAATGACTACTCGACTGATGATCAGAAATTACGGAACCTATATGCAGTTACCTTATGGGGAAAAAAGCCCCTTACCGACTAGTTAACGGTAGATCGTAGACCTACATGATGTAGCTTTTTAACCAACCGGTAACTTATGGTATCAGACCATCACCCTGAGAACGATTGGGTTCTTTATTTGATGAGATGAAAATTGTCTGCTAAGAACAATTCACGAAATTTCCCTTATAAAACCTTAAAATCATGCCCTTCTAAACTTTTTTCGTGTTCTGAATAAGTCGGACTTTGATAAACGAAATTGGTTTCCGTTTTTGCATCACTTCACTGACGCTGAGGTTGTGGCAATCACACCAACCAGCCAGTCAAAATAAAGCTGCCAGGAATGAGCAGGACTGTCCAGAGCTATTGACATCCTTCCGAAAGTTATTCGCTAATTATGTTTCGGTCTGAAATGTATGAACTTTAGATAACTATTAACATGAATTTTTCCACGGTTTTCTTCCAACCAATTATCGCCCAGTCACAGGTGGGAGAATTTCAAAAACATGTTGCCCAACTACTAGCGTTTTAGATTAGCTCTCCGGACGGCCATAAGTCAAATTTTACATTTTTGGGCAGCCTGCTAGTGCTGTTCTTTCGAGTGTAAACGGGTCAGAAGTGCAAATAGCTCAATTGCTTACAGAAATCCTATTCGGCGTTTGGGTGTCAGGTTCAGTGTTCATTGCAAACCTCCAACGAATGTGCGCGACAACATAATGGTGTTGAATTCCAACTAACCATTTTGAGGAAGTCAGGACAGTATAATTATCAAAATGTTCTACCCCAATTTGAGTCCCGGATTTTGACAACGATGAATGTGCACCAGTGATGATTGCGAAGTAGGCACATAAAACAGCTGTACAAGGCTTCCACGTTTCTGCATTGCAAAATGACCTCTATTTCATGAGCGAATTTAATTTTATCTCTTACTTTAAGTAAAAACCACATCTTCGAAGATATCATGAGTGGAAAACATCGCAGGGAAGAAAAATCTTAGGGGCGATTTAATAAGGACTGAAATAACTTAGTCATCAGGGGAAAATAAGATTACAATTAGATTCCAGAACTAATTTCGTCAGAGCGATTCCATTCCGTCAACGAGAAGCACGGGTCCATTTTGTTCAAAATAAAACGTGCGACCCAAATTGGAATCGTTTGATTTCAGTGCTTCTTTCAGCTACCTGGAGGCTGATTTTTCACAGTTTCAGTTCATTGATTGCTTATCCTCCACTTAACGTTCTCTCCAAAATTGGATTCTTCTCTGACGGACTAAAAAACCATACACTTTTGGTTCACTCACGTTCCTACACACACTGAGTAGTCCACGAGAAATTGCTGACCAGTTAGTAACAAGGAAAACACTGCAATTTGGCGTATAACCAAACAATGAATGAATAAAATAGCTTGATAATCCGGACATTAAACACTTTGGATTCCCAAAAATGAAGAGCCTAAAACAGACTGAGCGGGACAATCAGTAAGTATTGAAGCAATAGCTAAAGGTAGTTAGATGGCTGATTTATTTACAGTCCATTTAAATGCACGAGTCAAACAGACAGAAATATCATTTGCGAAGTGAATTAGATATAATGACAGCCGCCGGATTTTCATCTACTCGATGCTGGGACAATGCGTTCAGCGAGATGTCACTAAACTGTGACTTCACGTGGCTTAAATGTGCACTGACCACGTCTAACCAATTTTTTGTTTCAACTGAAGTAGCTTGACATCGATACTTTTGGTCGTCACAAAGGGTTGTTGTCACTGAATGGGAAGATTGTTGACAAAAAACGAGAGGCAGTTCCTCAGCAGAACCGTTACAATCAGATTTTTGTGTCACATGTTGATCGTGCCTAAATTTTGCAATTGCTACAGAATTCCTAAATTTGCTACTTTTAACAATTCATGATACTGTGTAAAGTTTTCCATGCCGCCGTTAAACTTGCCCGTATCTATTCAACTGCTGACCAATTCTCATCTTTTTTCTAGTCACTGTGCGAAATTCACCCTGATTGCTCACTCGCGGCAGTCTTCAGCGGTGATATCGAATCCGTTGTTATTAGGTTTTAATTGATCGAAGTCAGTCCAATTTTAACTCAGAACTAAAGTGGAATTTTTCGTAAACAAAAAGAAAACCAGTCTGCCTATGTGGTTACCTGGTTTCAGCCAGCTTTGCAACGGGTCCAGAGGCGTCTGCCGATTGGTGCCTACAAACCAACAAGATGGGTGGACACGACAAGTGGCTGTGGAAATGACTTTGGTGATTTTCAACAATGGCCAAGCCTCGGCACTCAGTCAGTCACGTGAACTGAAGAAATGAGGTCCGAACACCCACCGGTGAATCCTCGACGCTACCGTTTGCTTCGCCTGATTGTACCCACCCCGAGATTTGGATGACATCAGAAAATAGATGGAGAAACACCAGGAAATTGGTAGAGCAAATTATTAAGGGTGGCTAAATAGATCAAGGCAGCACATACCGATCGTCTTAGTCTACTAAATGGTAACCAAGGGCGACGAGTTATAAATCACATGAAGCAATGGACATGAAGCAAGACAGAACATCAAAACGGTTTGTATTCATTCATCGGAGAGGGTTATTCGTACATTTGTAAACTTAGATTACGACTTTAATTTAGTGAGAAAAAGGTGAAGTGGAGGCTTTTATTTCACTTGTATCTCCATCGGTTAACTGCAAGGAGAAACAGGACAGCGGCCCAACGGCTTCTTGAAATTGGTGGTGATCCCTCAGTGGCTGCCGACAACACTAGTTTCAATGAAATTGTCAGGTATATTTCTGGTTTAAAAAAATTATTTCCCATCGAATTTTTCATTGCATTTGAAAATCTTTACAACGGTTTATTTGTAAGTATAGTTGTAATTTATAAAAGCACTTAACTTCGCCGCATGAGAAACTAACGAACGGTCGAGTGAAAATGGTACTAAATACGAGCGATCAGTGGGGGCAGATTGAAAATAGTGCATTAGTTATTTTGTTTTTACTTTCCTACGTGACGTCATTCACAGCTTGAAAAAATCCGACTGGTTTAACTTTTTGCCCGCGTCGCACAGAACAGGTACTATGTGGCCGGTTTATGCGGACAAAAATTTAAGGTCCAGCTTTAATTGTGAATGATATAATGTTAATAATAGCGTTGCTGGTAGATGTAATGCGCCAATGTTTCGACTACCGTGGGTAGTCTTTCTCAGCGTACTTCATTGTTGATAATCTTATTCCGCGTATTGCCCCATCGGAACAGTTATATGTGTACTTATGTAAGGTCTCCCTGTTTTATCATCCTTGAGCTACATCACCAACGTTTCACAATCAGCGGATGTATAAAGTCAATCTTGAGAAAGAAAACGCTTAGTTACACTCCCAAAGTGTGAGGAGCAGATGGTTTTCGTTGGAGCATAAGAGACATATTCAACTAAGTGGGTAAATAGATGTAAATCATTCAGCAGCCACTCGGATCAATATCCTTCGTGGTTGGCAAACTGAGCACTAAATATTCTTCGGTGCACAATATCAAGAGAATCAAGATGACGTTTGACGAAGCACGTCAAAATAAGGGTAAAATGTCGTCGAGAAATACCTTGCTTTCAGGTAACAAATGCTAGCTGTTATTTTTGTTCACTTTTGGATTGGGCAATTTTTCTCACATCCAAGGAATATATTAGCATATGATGGTGTTTCCATGGCCAGAATGTACAACAGTGGCCACGGCGACAACAGCAACAAAAAAAACCCAACGTCAATAAAATGCATTAGGTTTGGCAGACTTTCCGAGCACGATAAATAGCAGGATTGAGTGAAACTTCAACACTAATTTTGTGTAGTGTCCGACACAGATCTCTGAGAGCAAACATCAATTAGTTCAATCCAAATTATCTTCTGGAATCAGTTGGTGTTTTTTCAATTCCACCCGGTAAAATCATTCAACTGTGACTGTTTCCAGGGATTTTGGGTAGCGGGTGTGACCCATTATTTTATCGAATCTGTGATATCCCATTGTCCGCCTCTCGGTACGCCAAATATGCAATGAACCATCTCACGAACAATCGTGAGTAGGTTAAGAAAGGGGTCAATCCCCGTATTTTAGGTATAAACACAGCATGTTTACATGTCAGTTTAAAATGGACTTCAATGTTTTTGCTGCCGCGCCAAAACAAACAGTGGTTCTGCAAATGTGCTGCGTTCATCTTTTTCAAATAAGATCGGTACTTAAATGAGGATATCCAGACGGAATCAAGTCGTCCAGTTTATTGTACTTGAACTGTAATACATCAGAAATATAACAGTTTCAATTTATACCTGGTTTAACTGTTATAGAGTTTAACTTATCCTAGTAGTGTGCAAAGATTCTGTACGACCCTTCCTGCACACATTTATGAGCCAAAAGTCAAGGCTTCGCCTTCCTTGTGTGGTGAAGGTCGATATTTGTGCATCACTGCCAGTGGGCTATCACAACAGAGACAGCGAGAGAGCCTTTTATGTCATTTATAACTGGGAAGTCAAGCGATTATTTAAACTTGAGGAAGCGCCCATATTCAGTTATGACAGTCACTGTTAAAGCTAACAGAGGTGCACAATCTCACAGTATCACCTTCATGCACACTTCAATCTCTGCAGAATAGCACTTCATATTTCTAGGTACATCTCGATCTCATCTTATAAACGATGTATCATTCTATGGTAGGTAATAAAAAGAGTTTAGGAACAGCCCTGGGAGGAAATCATTTGACTTATTAACGCGAACTCTTTCATTATAATGATTAATGAAGTATTTGTCGATCTCAGTACAGCAGAGACTATTTAACTAGTTTGTCCTGAGAAATGTGAAGCGTTGTGGTATCGTGTGAGTTGTGTTTGCGCAACAATAGATGTGCCCGTGCATGATAAGTGTTTTTGTTAGCTTAGAGGTACAGTAATCTTCCTACCAGACCGAAGTTAGCCGGTTCGACTAGGGCTCCTGGGGGCAACCTTTGAATGCTGACTCTAAAGTTAGTAACACCACATTAGTCTGTTTGTTTGGGACTACTGATTAGAAGAGGTCGGAGAGTTTTGTAAATTATCATTCTTTATTGTGTGGAAGATATGAAAACCTAATCCTCGCTTAGTGATCTATGACAGGGAAATTGCACATTCTATCAATTTCATAGGTTTATAGGGCACGCTCTGTGGACAATTGGGATTACCAGTTAACTTGGAAGTCAATGACTGAAGAAAGTTACGGCAGTGTCAATTGGTAGATTGTACCGTTTGGGTCATGCAATAAGGGTGCACCTCCAGACAAAATCTCGGTACATTTATGATATTCATTGAATAGCTCGACATTCGAGAAGAGTTTGTCTTTTGAGCTCGGAAAGTCTGAAACAAGGGAACACTAATCACACGGGAACGAAAGAATACAATCAACGCGCACAGCATTACTTTTGCTTCAACAGGAACTAAAGTAATGCTAAAATTGCATAATCAAATGGTCGCTTGAGGACGAAAAGCGGTCTTATCGTCCATCTTCGGCAGCCGTCTCCTGAACTTCTTGTTAAGTTGTAGATAAGAATGCAAAAACATGCGACCAGCAGTCGAATAGTTTTGTTAACGCAGGTCAAGTGTGATACGAAAACCAGAAGATAACCTTATTTATTCAACGATATTTTGATCTCCTTTTTCAGTTGGACAAGGTTGTGACATTTGGACATGAAGGTTGCGTGTTCAAGTCCTCCACGCACAGTCAACTTCCCTATTTGACAGCCGTCCGTGGGCCGCAGCCCTTTTCTGAAAATGATGTGCACTGTTGTTTCACTAATAAAGAAAATAAACAGATGAGATTATGGGTAATGGTTGTGTTAACAAGTGACGCATCCTTGGTCAAATACCTAATGCATCACACACTACGAAGTGCGGATAGTCGACTGGATCGTAAATTAAGCGTAATCAAGCGAATTCTAGACATGTTGCTGAAAGCATCCCTTGAGTAAACATTTTGCATGTGGATTTGTGTCGATCACAGGTTATTAAGCAATTCCTTTAGTGATGTAAAATACATTGCTAATAATTGACAGTGCCCGACGGCGAATCGTAGAGTCTTTCTTGAATAAACCTGCGAAAACAGCAGGAAAACAGTAAAAAAGGATAGGGAAGGCAAATCTTTATACAAAACGGGTTTGTTTCATTTTGAATTGTTGAAGTTTCCTGATTTGAAATGTGGTTGGAGATGTGGGAGATCTATTTCAGTGACTTATCGATGAGAACCCATAGAGATTTCACACAATCAACTCTGGTGGGTGTTTCTGAGTTGGCGAATGGTGGTTTAGATGAGCGAGCGAGCAATTGAACCACTGGAGAGAGACGGAGAACGGGCACTGAAAACATTCGGATGTGTTAAGATTTGAACCGGCATGTGGAGGAAAATCGTGAATAGAAGACAAGTTGTTGATAATCCACTGGAAGACTTTATTGCCAGCTGAGACATATCAGAGGGCACTATGATCAGCATAAATGACCAGGTGTCAGAAGGATCTACTCGATAAGCCAGTGGAGAATAGCACTTGAAGCACTACTCGGTTGGTGACCAAATGTTTCGACATTTTGGCGCTCAGTGTTGCGCACCGAGTTCTGTTGGTACTTTAAGACACCCGAGTGTTACCTGTATGTGAAGCAGGAATGACCATGGAATAGTGTCGAACGCAGATGAGTATTTTAAGAATGTTTCGGGTGCATAGTTGATCTGTTAGGCTTAAAAGGAATCATCAGTAGAATTCACAGTAGAAAGTGGAAGCTTGAGCCCAGCATGGTCTAATAGTTTAGAAGTGGAGAAAGTTAAAGCAATGGGATGAGAGTTTTGTTTGTGGCATATTCTGGAATGGGAACGATAGTGACAGGTAGTCACAGTCGGAGTCCCAGCACCTTGTCTTATTTGATGTAAACGCAGACTGTATTGAACTACCTACTATCGTGATATAAGTGGCACGAGTGTTCAGACGCATCTTCCCTGTATAAATGGGATATTGGTACATCTTCATCCAGTACAAATGTAATTGTAAAGAACGGCTGACGGCGCGAATAATGTTACCTGGCCGGCGGGGTGCCAAACAGATAAGGCCGTGGCGTTTGGACGTGAAGGTCGTGGGTTCGAATCCTGCCACCGCCGGTCAACTTCCTCTCTGTTGGCCGCGGCCCCCTTCCTGAAAATCTCTGTACATTGTTGCTACAATAATGAAGGAATTGAAAGATAAAAGTTCTCCAACACATTTCACATATTTGTTTTTACCCACACAACAGCCGAATGCTTTGCCGTTAGAGGTCCGTTCTGGTTACCAATCATGAACTGGTTGACGAAAGTCATTTCAGTAAATTTGATTTGGTTATTTCGAACCAGCTGATTATCACGGGATGTGTATAAATCTTCCTGTCTTCCTCTTAGAAAACTGGATAACCTGGCAGAGATGCCGTCTGAGAGACCAGCTTTACTCCTGCATAATTTACCGCATCTGTATCACTTGAAATTCGTCGATTGGGGTTGACTTGCCGTGGGAGCTGTGATAAAAATTCAAAAAAAACAAGATTATTTGCGTAAAAACTTTGAAGAGAATGAAATTGTCATACGAAAAACTATGTAGACGAGCCTGGGTTTGATCTACTTGCTTGAACGAAAAGCAGAATGAGCATATATCGTAGGCCCTAACAGAGGCAGATAATGGTCATTTGCTGAGATAGGTGCACTTATTTTCGCAGGGAATAACTTGAGATATTTGGTGTCGATGCTGTCTACGATGGACTTTCCCCTGGTAACAGAAACGTAAAGACCTGCTAGGTTGGACGCAGTGAATGTTAGGACTGGAATCATCCACAATAATAGGCAACAAGAAAAAAAGCAAAAAGGAACCCAAAAGGCTGGGATTTTATGTTATAAGCTGAAGGGGGCTGTGTACGTGTTCCCTATAATTGTGCACCTATGTCAAAATAGCCTGGCCAAAATACAAGCAGTTGACTTACGTTGCCACATCACATTTAGTTCCGTTCACGCCGGAAACTGTCTTGTTTGTTTTTATTTTTAAGTCACTGAGTGGTATGAATGAGTCGGCAAAATTCAGGTTTAGCCACCTTTCTTGTACGAATATAAGGGGAGCATGAAAATAAATCAGTGAAAGCAGTGCGAGAGATAGGCCCGAAATTTTCACGAACGCGGAACATATGTTGGTGATGAATAGTGCGGAGACAGACAACTTGACAAGAGAGGTGCATTTAAGAGCTACATTACTGCTAGCGTGAGGGCTTCTCCAAGATGGAATGGGAATTCGCTAATGTTTACAAGTGCCTAAATCCCATTCAATACGGAAATCATGTGAATGTTTCAACAACAATAACTTCAAACGAGAATAAGGAAGAACGGAGGCCTCGAGTGGAGCCAAATTTCCACAAGGAAAATAATAAGGTAATGATAACAGAAAACAGTAGAGCAGTCGGCTTCAAAGTTTGAAAAGAATTTGCAACTGCACAACTGAAAGAAAATAGGATTTCGGTAAACAAGCTTTGTTTAGAAAGAGAATAAGACGCGGTAGAAAACTCGAATGCCCCAGTATAAAACTTACAGTCATTTAACCAACTCTGGATGTCGTTTAGTTTGGTCGGACTGTGTTTAGCAGACTCGACTAGGACTGGGCTAAACAGCTATTGACGAAATCCATGCTAGACTGTCCAAGCAGTTTAATGGGCTATTAGAGTCACATGTGATGATAGCTTTTACGAAGTGCTGTTCATTCTGCTCTAGGATGGGAATACTGAAAGCATTCCAAGTCTACTAATCGCCAATCAGAGTTTGCTAAGAGAAAGAAAGAGCTGTAGTTGGTGGTCTTTAAGGAGGGCTTGGTTGCCGCTATTTCAAACCAGTGGCTATTACTAAAAACGTCGAAAACGACTAAGGATAGTCGAATGCTTCAGATCTGATCACCTTCCTTGGGATAATATGTCCGACATGGCCGAATGGTTTTCGTCTATAACGCAGGCCGTGCTGGTGGCATTAATGGTACTGCGCTCATTCTACTTTGGTTCGCGACACATCCTAGCTTCTGATTAACCTAACGATCCTATTTCGGTTTGGCATATGAGTGGTGGGCCCGATTGTGAAATATGCAGTCTTTATTCATGCTTCCTTAAGCAATGTTTTAGGAACAGAGTGAATCGGAAATCCACTTGTGTAGTAGCCATTGATGTGGGTTTCTACTACCAACCGTTGCCCATGGAACAATTTCCCTCACTTCGAGGTGAGCAAAAGCATCAATTTCCTGGCCTCTTTGCGAAATGCTTTAGATTGGCAGATCGGTTGTTACTTGATCGAATTGCTCTCTTAATTTCAGTCCTAATGTGCTCCATTCGTAGCCGTTGTCTGCAATGAATATTATGCATACCATCCAGACACGACATCGGAGTCTAAAGGGTTTGAACAGCAGTTCAATTTTTGCAAACCGTAAAGCACAATCTGCAAATCCTTGTTTGATTGAGACAAATGGCAAGCGCATCACGACTCCCCAACTACAAATGTATGGGTGCTTCAGAAACAGAGTTAATCGTGAATTTCCCTGCAGTTCTGTCATTTAACTTCACCTTCTTAGGACCTCACAACGAGCAAATGTAATAGCAGCAAACTAGCAGCCGTCGCATTGGCGGAATAACTCGTATCTTGGACCTAAAACTAATCGTACTAGTGACACCTTCAGTCCATATCAATCCTGTTCGGCTTATATGTCCGGGATCTGATTTTCTTTACTGTCACTTGTCCGTTTACAGGGCTTCGTTCATCATAGGCCTTTTACTGACATACAATAACAATGTCCTACGTAGGTGATGAATCGAACGGGCTTAGTTACGAGCAGAACAGAGCGGACCCAGCTAGAATGCTCGGGACGAATCCAAGATCAACGCGCACAACTGTAATTAAAGAATGATAAATTGAGACAAAAATCTGTTTCTCCATGGCGGCCGAAAAAGTGGTCAAATGGTGGTCACGGACCAGATAAAATAAGGGAGCCCAGGTTGCATTAGTGCCATGAAACATACTGGCCTGTGAATGACTTCCTTATTGGAACAAATCGAACACATCCACGATGAGGGTAAAGTGTGTGAAGCAAACAACGGACATTTCTTCTGCAAAAGAATGACCGATTTTGGTTAACACTTCAGTAATTGTGGTGGTCGTGTTTGAGTGGTTGAAAAACTAATTAAATTAAATATGATAATATTAAAAATGCTCGTAATGAGGAAAGTAGTGACGATAATCCATCATTTTTGCATTCCGTTTTTATAATCCCAAAAAAGAATTTACGTGTTATCTGTTTACGATCATCCAGTGGGCTGAGAAAAATGCTGTTCAAAATGATGGCCAAGGGGATGAAAACGATTCAGCATTGGATAGGAGAAGAGTAATTAAAATAGTACAACTGTGTAACTGATTGAGATTTGATTGTTCTGGTAGACTGTTGGAAAAGACAACTGCACCCTATAAAATAAGCATGCGACAAATGGTGGTTAATAGCAAATCACCGTTATCATTATATCACACAGAAAGTGTGGGCCTAGAGACTCTTTACGTAACTTGAGTGGATTTGATTGAATTTCAGCTTTGAAAGCTCACGTAACCACTGTCTGAAAGACGATATTCTGTCACAAAATAGCCGATTTCCTTTACTGTCTGCCTCAGAGTTCGTCACAGTGTATGTACCATCGATAGCCATTTATAGAGAACCTAATCCACTTATCCACATATGCTTGATTCTCTGATAATATACAAATTCTTCCTATCTTGTGATCCATTTCGTTCATGGACCCAAGAAACATTGAACTTTGTGGCACTGTGTTACATTCCCTACGTTTGAATGACTGGCGTTATTTCTGACAGACGCTTGGTGTTTTTTGAACTTGCATGTATAACATGTGGTGCAATGTTCTTCCCGTTGCTTTGTTCTGTCTATTATCACTCGTGTCCGCTCTGTTACTTGGTCACGTTCTCAGCGGTTGCATCGGACACACATTTTGGCTGTTCCACAAAAACATTAACTGACTGACCAAAAAAAGATGCACGGAACTATGATTTGATAGAATAATCTTTCGATGGGTGCCTGTCTATTCCACGTTTGTTATCTTACCTGTTCATTGTTTCTTCTTTGGTGTACAGGTTGTTAAAAGTTTTTACCGATGACCTTGAAAGTGTGGTGCTTCATGCTAATTGTTGAATAGGTGCTTTACTTGCACTTGAAATTATTGACAAATGATCACGACCTACGTCCGGAGCTGTTTGTTTTCTTACAGGCGTTAGTTCCGTGGATGCAAATCGTTCAGGACTCTGGTTCCTTGTCATAGGGAAGAGACTGTTGGCCTTTCAGATTAGTTTGTACAGTTAATGAGACTGTATTTCCATAAAAAGCGACCTCAGTGAGATAACCGAAGTGTGGGTGCTAATTACTCATCAGTGAGGTAGAAGAAGCCACAGTTTGCAAACCATCCGTTTACAAAGGAACACTTAATCAAGCAAATTCATCACAGTACCCTTTCAGTTCTATTCAATCTGTACAGCCACTAATTGTGCCTCAACTTGCCCTGGTTTTGGTTGCTGCCTCAAACGGAAAAAATTATAAATAGTGAAGATCGACGGCAAAAATCAACTGAAGAACTGTACAGGAGAAGAAAGGTTTCCAACAGAAGAAAGCCAATCACTGCCCTATTGAACCATATTAACCATTTTCTTCAACAATCACTCCAGGGGATCTCTTGGACACCAAACGCGATAGTCTAACTGCATCTGCAAAAGCCAGTCCAACGCCTAAAAGGATTCATTCTTTCTCTGATGTCATTGACTGGCCAACTCAAACCATATTCTATCCACTGCCTGCTTCAAAGAACAGCGTACAAGGAAACAGTCGTTCGACGAGCATGCTCAAAGCATGTCCCAACCACCTCAACTTATTCTGATTGTGTGCGAGTCTATGCGAAAAACGTGAGTGCACGATAAATTTGACTGTCTTGTTGATAAGCAGACATCAGTGACGGTTGTCCTACGGTAGCTCTCTTCTGACAAGGCAGAGGAAAGCCGTCGTGCTAAGGATGGAGTATTCTTTTCGGAAACAAATGGCTATCGTCAAACTGCAGTGATTTGATCCAACAGAACGAGGTTGCAGCGTCAAAGTGACAATAGAAAAACTAAGTTTAACATTCTTGAAGAGGGAGGATGTAGATTGTTCATTTCGGGCTGATCCATACCTTTGCCCACGCATTATCTTATCAATAATCAAGAATCAGAAAAGACCGTTTTAGTTCTTTTATGTCAGGCTTATGCCACATTCTATGATGTGCACGTCCGTCTACGGTACTGCCAAAAATTAACGTTTCGCAGCTAATTCAACTGAGCTGACTGATTTGTGCAAGCATGTGCACGTCCATGAATGCACAAACTAATACTACAACTGTTTAGATGAAACAAAAATCAAAGAAAAATAATTTATCTCTATCCAGTAACATAATTTGTCGCATAGCGTGTGGTATTAACCGCGTGTGGGCAGATGAAATTGGATAACTGACCACGTCCGTGAAAAAACAGGTTGAAAAGCAGAATTCCAAAAGTCACACAACATAAAACACTTAAAGATCCTCTTTAAAATAGTGATATCGTTGTTCACCACCGGAGAGTTTTACCGGTGATCTCACCGAAAGCAGAAGTTCTATCCGATGGTCGGCCATTTACGTCCGTGTCAGTGTGTTTATGTGGTTACACCCGGTAGGATACAATATTTGAAAAATCAGCAATGGTTAAGCAGTCATAGTCGTGGTCTCTCAACCTGAAGGTCGCCGGTTAGCTTCCTCCTATCGCTGGTCAACCTCTCCACTTGACAAACAGTTGTTCGCTGCAATCCTTCCTGAAAACGGTGTAAGATATGGCTTTTATTTCCGAAGGAAGTAAAATATAAAACAAAATACGAAAACATTTAAGAGTATTACTTGCATATTACATTGTTCATGTTTTATGCCACCAAATTTTGTGACTTCCTTCCCATACTTGAGGTAGCACAAGACAGGTATTTTGTGCAAAATTATGGACTGTTTTAATAACTGGTCAAACTATTCATGACTGACATCGGCTAAGGATGCATCACGAAGATCCGGTTGGGTCCTGATTCATACCCCAAGCTTGTGTCTACGCCGCATTCATCTTAGCATTGATATTTATTGTGCATCTCATGAATGCACACAAACACATATATATATATATAATGTAGTGTGAACATAGTGACATGAAATAATTCTTTCGTAGCAATAATATCTGCTGCGTTTCTAGTAGGTCAGTGGTTTTTTGGCAGTTCTTGGGATTGTCGGCAAACAGTGACATCTGAATCGGACTTGTCAGTCCAACGTTGTTAATGCGACTGTCCTGGGGTGAATGAAGGAATAATTCTTCACTGACGGCGTAATTTCGGGGAAATTTCCAACCCACCGAAGAGACCTAGGAAGGGTCACTCCGACTAGCTAACAAGGTCGCGATGAACAAAAGTAGATATTAGTAGCTACAGATCATATAATTTTATAAAAGTATTCAACTTGTGATATCACCGCTCAGCTCCCTAATAAGAAATAATAAATTCACTGCACAACTGTTACATCCTTGTTGAGAATTATCAGCAATGCGTGTGGACCGCCCCCGAGCTGCGACGCAATCATGAATTTAAGCCGAACCCCTTAGCTACTACGCTACCTGGCATGTTCTCAATGGCTTGTTGAACTTCACCACGTGAGTTGTGAAAAACCAATTTCAAATCGATTGCTTTGTGACCAGAAACATGGAAATTGCATGTCGTGCTAAGACCGCAGGTGGATCCAATCATAACAGTTCATTCACCAGAGCATCGTTCCAGGGAATCAAAGGTTGCTTGTTTGATCACTGCTCGTTGGGGTGACTTTTGGGGGCCGAAAGTGCACATAAGTTTTCCAGTTGTCATAACATGCGGTTCCAAAACTTCGAAAATTTCTAGAGGCCACCCTTCTAGTAATCATCACTAGGTGGTCTGGATACTGTGCGATACCCTTCGACTGATATATTGATTAGTCTTGGTAATAAAGTATACAGGAAAGCAACGCAGTGTAAATCGACATGCACATTTCATAAACACCGGGAATTATTCAGTGCAAGAAGGAAGTAGGAATGGCGTCAACTGTGACTAACTGATAGTTACCGAATCCCATGAATTCACCTACGAACGTTTCTAGCGAAATTCTTCTTATTTATTTTTGCCTGAAATAGTGCACAGGTTTTTGATTTCATTCCTGTCCATGGCCATCGGATTTGTCATCGTAACCAATTGACAAGAATGTTCACTTAGCCATTGGACTGCATGTAGGTCTAAGGATAGTTACCAAAGCCCACCCAAGCATCTACTACTACACTATTTAACCAACTTGCTTCATTTATTAGTTCACTCAGTTTCGATGACATGTATTTCGCAAACGGAACATGGGAATGCAATTTTACACATCAGCTGTCTCTTTGTGTTCGTCTCGTTCGGCTGGAGGGAACAAATTGACCGGTTGGCAATGAAAACAAGAACTAACGAGTCATAGATTTATCACTAACGTATATTCACTCTCGTCTGATGACCATTCTTGCTTGTGTTATCCCGTTGTAGAGAGACGTTATCTGGTTGTAGCTGATTCTAGCCTGGATTGTCTGCTTGCACGGTGTTTTACAGCGATGACCTGTCCTCGTTATTTTTGGTCAAAATAACTCATAATAATCAATTTCCAGGGAGCTTATTTACTAACGTTCTCAATCTTTAGAACACGGGAACAACAAAAACCATAACTAGAGAATTGGTGTACCTATGACATGGGTCGTTAAGTGTCCTCGTTAAACTGGCAGAATGATAGAGAGGAAAATTTATTGTACCAGATGTCAGGAAAAATGCACTCAGTACCAAAGGCATCACTGAATTGACCGTTCCTTGTCTTCATTGTTGCTGTTGTCAACGTCTTTGTTTCTGTTTTCACTGTTGTCACTATTCCAATTCCAAGCAGATCATACATCTTCTGGCCAAAATTATCTACCTAAAGTCCGGATAGTCCTTGTCCATTAGAGTCACGGCAACTGGAGGTAGGAAATGGTGCAGATTAATTTATTGTTACACTTGGTATATGTTAGCCGATGCACGAAAACAGCAGCAATAGCAACGAACACAACAACGAATACACCGCCAACAAAAACAAGCTGGTGCGTATAAACCGGGGTCAGTCAGATATACGCGTCTTCCTCCAACCTAATCCGACCATATGTTTGCTTGTATCTGTGCGCTACCAGGCTAATCGTATCGCACTTTGAGAGATTGGTCAGCATAAGAGATAGAACGAAGGAAACAGTGAATTAGCCAACCAAACGAATGGATGCAATAAACTCCAATGACAGGTTATACAAAATGAGGATCAGTTCGTGCCAAGAAAGTGATAAACCAGGTGTCTTGAATGAAAATGTTGTCTCCTGCCTATCGGAAATTGTTTTAGCAAACCATTTGCCTTCCTTCTATCTCCGTCTACCTTTCTCTCTCTATCTAATTTTCTGTCTGTCCAGCTGTTGACTTTTATGTCAGTGACTCACAGTCTGACGTGTTTTGGCATTTTCCCCTGATTTGCCTGAACTCACGTCAAGGTAGGCTGCAAATATGGGAGGGGCTAACGCCTGGAATCAACTTGAGCATTCATGTTCTTCTCACCACCAATGGATGTCTGTAACGATCTGGCGATTTTTTCTAGCTCGCACACTAGAACGTTGTGCATAGAGGATTTCACAATTCTCTACACAAAACGTTGATAGTAAAGTTTGTGTCCAAAAGGACTTCAGACGATCAGCTGAAAACCGACATCGATGTGCTGCAGAAATTCGTGGACTTACTCTGAAAGTTAGAGTTGAGTGTGACCTGAAAGACCGGACAGAACGACACTTAAACATTGCTCCCTCTACTTGTACCGGTAAATATTTGAGTATAATTGGCCATAAACCAAACAGACCGTTTTAATCAATCCCATTTTTATTATTCTGTGGTTCTGTCCCTGGAGTAAAATTAGTTTTATTGAACAAAAGCAATGAACGAGAAACCTCAAACAGAATATTTAGTAGAAGTAAAAGACAAATATACTTTAATCACACTATTCTGCCTGTGGCACTGAGCTGATAATAGATCGCGGAGACTATTCTGGTGTGTAAAATTTTGGAAATAGCTGGACGTTCAATTTGGCTTGAAAGATCTTGACAACTTGCGAATACAATTCGGCGTTGGTTCCAAATGACGTAATGCCATTTTTCGTGTCACTCGCGAAGTGAACTAATTTGGTCCACCACTGGAATCATTTAAATGGTCAGTGAATAGGCTCATTTGTACAAGCGCACTGACAAACTGTCTTCTCGATTGTCTTACAAACTCCGACATTTTGTCATTGTAATTCATTGCGCCACGTTTGATTTCGTGTTTGGAATTGCAATTTCTTCCAGACCAAATGCAACTGCATAAATGGACAGATGTCATAGTTTTCATTGCCAACTTCACGTTGTAGAACGAATTTTTGTTCAGGCTGCTAGCTTACAAATTATTTAAAATGCGGACTAGAACTAGCGTACAGGTGAAAACTTGAAGTCGGCTAGGTGTGCTTTACTGAAAGATAGAGTGACTGGTTCATTGATGACTATCCAGAACGCAGTAACTGATGGACATTCGTCAACCGACTATTGTCCACTGGTGTAGTTTCCGAACGCTTAAAGAAATAAAGTCGGAATAAACATTGTTTCTTAGATGCCCGAATGTCCTTGTAATAGTTCAAGTATGCCTAGAAGCAGACTTCTGCACGGCATGAAATCAACTGAAATGGCTTGGTAATCACATCTTGAAATAACCCCTATTGTTTGACAGTCTGAATCGAAAGCTATTCACTTACCATTAAATTGTTGCAACATCCTAATCCAACTGACTATTTTTTCCTACTCAAAAATAGTACCACGGATACGGTCGTCTTCGTTCCAGCCTCTAAATGTGTCAACTGCAGTTCCAGGATTGTTCATTAAAATCAGCCTGTATAACCTGAGGGGTATCCACTTTCTATGAACTCGGCGTGAATAATTTTTACCTTACTTAGTTTTATCGTCCGAAAAAGTTTTCTTTATCGAACTAAACCAAATTGAACTAGTATTTATACAAGTATTTCAATAGGACAAAACTGGAAGCTGCATGCATATTGATGAGTAGCTAATAGATTTCCCGTTTTTCCTGTCAATAAATATTTTCTTTAGTTAGACATTGCGTATATTTATGTTTACAAAACGAAATTCAAGAGGGTTATACTTCTTATTGCTTATTCCTCATTCCGCATCCTCGAAGAATTGCAGATTACGCACACTTGTGGCAACGTGCACTACTCAGAAATTGTGTGCAGCCTAAGAATCTAAAGCAGAATCCGAAGTTTACTCTCCTGACTGACTAGATGCTGCCCGCATTATTTAGTATTGATTCTCGGTGACTGAAGATCACATATTGGAAGCACGGATATCCAATTTCTGACACTGACAGAGGCCTACTCCAGAATATGCCTCTGTTGCCAGAAAAAAAAATAACCGGTCACGGAAATCATAAGACTGAGCAAATCCCCTGTGCAAAGTATTGTGAATTCGGCACGGGTTCTTTAAGTACAAACGGGAAATTCTCTATCTGGATAGACAATAATTTGGGATTTCTGCTTTAGTCCCATCTGGGTAGGGAGAAATACTTACGTATCGTTTCCAACATAAAACTAATGGCAATCTGGTTGTGAACTGTAAGCCAAAGTTACTAAAAGTTGGTCACTTAAAATAATTTCAAAACCACTTACTCCAACATGTGATTGCCAGTCCCATTCCATTTCTCACGTTTACTTTTGTTAATCTAACTTCCGGCATAACAGGGATACATTTAGGTCTTGTCGAAGAATGTGATGCTGAAAACCAAATAGCATTTTCGGAACTGCATACAGCACTTGTGTTTCGAAGCAGATAGGAAAAAAGTGATTTGACGATATCTATCCTAATATTTATTTCATTTAGGTCCTTTCACTTCATTTGTCTTGGCAGCTTGTGTAATGAGTTACTGAAAATTCCAACAGTTTAATTATGACTGGTAGTGGAGTAAAATTATTTACGTACTACTGGATCTAACTGACGTAGATGAAATACGATCAGTTACTGTCAGATCGATGATTTCCATCAGTGCGCCGGTGCAGTTGTTAACTAATTCACTGTCACAAACAAAGGGAAAAAAATGCAAATGTCGTTAACTTTCTGCAGAAGTACTAATCGATCGCGACTGTTTAGTAGTAGTATGTTGAAAAACACCTCAAATATCTTACAGGGATCCTACAAGGTATGCGACAAAGTCACCCATCGAGGTTCGAGATACAAGTAGGGGTCGACGGATATACTTTATTGATAATTGATTTCTAACAAATAGGATGGAAAAGGTGTTCGGTGGTTGCGTGGTTTAAGCGCTGCGCTAACTAATAAATAATGAACACAAGGAAAGTGCCAGTTTTCGGTTACTAAGTGCACTCCGATGAGCTTTTAGCAATAAATGTTCCCCCGATGGGACATTTTATGGTATCTTGTTAGTTCGTCCGACTGTCTGATAATTAAATTAACAACACTAAATTCACCAGTTACCGACATAGGCATACCATATCGTTTACAATTCTGAAAAAGTCATCTTCGTCAACTATCGGTCATTTAGCTGCCCCGTCTTCTAATTTGGTGAACCAGTTTCCATTGTTATTGCTGTCCGTTAGCAAATCGTATTCATTCACCATCCACACAATTGTCGGTCCCCCAGAATGAATCAATGCAGATCAAAGACAACCGCGTCTCGATAGCAATGCAATTACTAATGCTTCTGGTTCGTTCTTCGAATCCCCAGTTTAGTAGATGACTCACACGAGTCTACACGACCGTATGAGATACGCACGGCGGAATCGCCTGAAGGTTTATCGAACAAGAACCAGATAAAAATACCACTTGTAAGTCATTCGTGTCTGAGTGACAAATAAGGAGAAAAGGAGCTTCTCATAAAATATGCACAATCAGTGCTGCTGGCGGGCGGTCACGGGGAAAGTGCGGTTTTGTTGGTTCGTCGGTCTATATTTTCATTCAGCTGACTGTCCGTTCGTTTGTCTGTCAGTGCAGTAAAGATTGGTCATAATTAAACAAGATAGACAAGTGCCGATTTCAAATTAGATTACTTTGTTTACATGATTTACGCATGAGTAATGGCCTCAAGTCAGCTTGTTTTCTGTTCTCGTGTGCATGACGAACACCAACGGATGGAGTTGAGTAATCGGTCAGATGTGGTGCTACACTGAAACCAGCTATCAAAATGTGGGATCGTCCAAATGGATTATGATGTGCAAGGTGTGTGAATGTTAGCCCTTCGATCTGCGAAAAGCTACCGGATAAATATATATAAATATGGAAGTAGTAAGTAGTACCTGAATGAATGAACAAAATTTAGCTGGGAACACACGATCGGTTTCGCGGTTATTGACACATACCTGACGAGCGACAATAACCGCGGAAGCGGCCACGTGCTCCGGGGCAAATTTTGTTCACTCATCCAGATACTAATTGTTATTTCCATATATGCATATGCATATTCTGGGTATTCTGCCCTCGTTCCTAAGGTTGGCTCAGTCCAACTGACAAAGAATTATCAACTCTTCGATGAAGAGCTTCCCTACACACTCCTGATGCCGCAGGTTCGATATATATATATATATATACACATATAAACTGAATGGATGAAATTTTGTCTCCATAACGGTTATCTGAATTAACAATCGGAAGTCCGTCCCAAAATGCAGATAAAACCTATTCGGAAGAAAACTCTTGGTAATTAACTTCACTTTTGGAGCCAAAAGCAACAGCTTAACAGTTAGGAAATTATAAATTATCTGAAAATTTTCCTTTTCCACTAGTGATTGGTGTCTTATATTAATTTAAGACAAATTCCAATAGCCCTCAACCTGAAAGCTGAACTCTAGATCATGTGGTGCACTTTGTTAAACCGTCATCTTCTTCCTTTAACACTTAGGACAGAATGTGACAAAAGTAGTTTGTATTGATTCCGCAGTATTGGCGAAGGATACCATATCGCGAAAAATCATGATATAAGTAACGAATCGCATCAATGCTTTTGAGAAGGCGTGACCACTCTAATCTTCTTGCGAAAATTCCAAAAGCAGCTTCTTGTGTACGTACAGAACTCAAAATATTAAAAAACAACGACGGTTATGGTTTCGAGCTCCTTAAAAACCCGTTGAAAATCGTGACCCATATCCAATGGTGGGTGGCAACAATTGGATCTTATATCTTTTTGCTACCGAACTGTTCTGCAGATAACCATATGGCTGCTATAAAGAAGCACAAAGGAATGACTGACAGGCAAACTTTTACTGAGATTTGCTTTGCGTATAAAAAGTCAGCATTCTTCATCTCTCTTAATGGCTTCGGCTTTTGTTTAGCCTACGAAGCTATGCCAGTGAAATCTGCTCAAAAACACTTTAACTGGTACGAATTTTGTGGAGTTTACACGGAAATTTGCCTATCCAACATACTCCACAGGTTGTTTTTGAAAGTGAATACCATTATCCGTACCGCAAGACCGGTAGCACAGTTAACAACACTTGTTGGTATGCTTACCTATGTTGCTTAACTTTGAAAATTCAACAGTTACGACAAAAAGCAGATAGAAGAACTTTTCAACCAAGCTGCAGTCCACTTCCCTGGACGATTATCTGAATGAGCAACTTTTAATCATTTCAATGGATCCTATTTTGCCGTGGAGTGAAAACGAATGGATATTTCCAAGTAAACTGATATGCATGGACCGTGGTACTAGCAAGTTTGTCCATTCATTGTGTCAACGGGTACAATTTGCAGAATTTCAAATTTGTTAGCCTCGTCTGTTCCTACCACTTTTGGGTGTGACTGGTTTGTAAACTTCCCTTGCTTTCATCGAACAAGATTTGTGAGTATTTTGCGATCGATTATTGGCTTAGCGTATATGTCAACTGTCTAGGTGACCGGAGAAGCTGTTTATTCTCGTTCGAATGGGGTGTAATCATCTATCTGTTTGACATACGAAGGACTACGAGGTAATGTATTGGATCAAGAATAAAGTGGCTGATCTGAACTGGATTCCGTGCAATTTTTGCCTATATTTACCAGTTAGTTAATTTTCAATGAAAACCATTAACTCCCAGATGCTCTCCTGACCAGGCGGCTACAGCTCACGATTGCACGTTTAATCTCAATAAGGAAATTACACACGCAGAATATAGGGACAAACTACTGAAAAAAATTCACATATCAGGTTTTATGCAATCAGTGAGAGTGGTTTTAATGACGGTTTTTAAAATTAGTAAATTTCCCGTCTTCGTTTGCTACCACTAATGGTGATTAGAATGTGATCAGTCAATACGACAGAAACGGAAAGAATTACGGTAGACTTATTGGATTATCTCACGATTCCCAATCACGTGAGATTAACAACATCATATTAGTCAGTCTTCATTATTTTTCGCTTTTAAAGTAGCCTTAAGCCAGAAATTCCAAGAAGTTAGATGTTTTATGCCCAGGAAAATCTCTGACGATTGCGCCTTGTGTTCAAAAAATCGCACCATTACAATTTAAGCTGTTCCAGAATTGTGCGTAACCTATGCTTTTTTAATGGCTAGAGAGGTTGATTGGATTCCATACTCCTTTGATACAGAAATGGGAATGGAATTACAACCCACGCCCTTAGGCGCGTACACACGAACGGGCATAGTCCTATCCAAATATTAATACAGTCAAGAAGACCATTTTCGTCACGCATATCAGCGGCATTCAGGCGGCTCCGTCCGCATAAGGTAAACTTCCTTTGTCGTCAAAAATTCACTCGAGGCCGCCGGATATTTCCCGACTTGTCATCGTAACCGTATCATTCAGCCACAGCTGACAGACATTCCTCCATACTCAGACGTTGGATAGTGAAGTAAGCGAAGCTGATTTGACTTATGACGTTGAAATTGTCTATCTGGGGTAAAATGAAGTCATATATGACGTAAGAGTGATTCACTGGAAGTGTTTTACCCGGTTGATGGACGACAATAACGAAGTGATGATCATAATAATGGATGACATCGGCCAACTGAATTACAGCTGATTTTATGTATTGCGAAAGAGCGGTTTGGTCAGGCATGACAGACTGCCGCAGTTCCAGGGGATAGGCCGTGCTATCTGACAGCAATAGATAAGCGGGGCAGTATCGGACTAGTTTTGCTCGGAGAAGAATAGCGCTCCACTGAAACAGATGGATAGGAAGTTACTGGGGTTGGGGGAAATCAGAAAGTCAATGTCATTGTTAGCATGTAACACTGAGGAGACATAAAGCAGACAGATTGAGCTTGGTCTGACAGCCGCAATCAAAAACAACAAAGTAATGTGATCAGCAGACACCGATGCAAACGAGGTGGAACTGTTGGGAAGAAAGAAGGAGCTATTTTCTTGTGTGCCGAATTATTTTCGTCCTTTAAACCATTCATTAATTCATTCAGTTGTTCAGCGACTTATCATCCAAAATTTTGATTCAACAATAAATTTGCAATTGAAAATAAGATAGTTACCTGAATGAGTAGATATTACAAATTACCACTCAGCTTTCTCCGCCCTTCACGCTTCTAGCATGAAGGGGCTTATGAATATCGGATCTGATACATGGCAAAACACTACATAGCCATTAGTACACGGTGTCATATATCAGTGCAAAACCGCAGATGGTACAAGATCTGGAATCAAAAATACGAGAACGAGAATCAACAAGGCAGACCTCAGAAACTGCAGGACAAATAAATGTGGAACTCTTATTCAGAGCAACACCACAGGCGAGTGACAAACAGAAACTGATACGCGACCGATAATTTTGTTCGGTAAAGTACAGTGTTGGTGTCCTTACGCGTTCTCAACATAACTGCTACTACGGGTGGGCTGAGGTCGTTAATTAGCCTGTCAGTCGATCTTCTTGGCTCCCCTTGAGGGCGCTTGAAATGAAAAAGAACAAAACCGAATTACGTTACACAGTATATTCATTGCACTAGGAATAATTAATCGTGTTTTCGCTAACTCCAGAATAATGCGGACCCCAATTTTCTTGAGAAGGCAACAGAATATCTTCCGCGTAAACCGTTAAAACGACTAAGCCACACTGAGCAATTATTTTCCAATGGAACATATATATATATATATATATATATATATATATATATATATATATAAATTGGAGCCCACCTTCAGCTTTTGACCCTGTCGCCTACTCGGGGTGCGGCAAGGAGATACAACCACTTTTACATGTTCACCATTCTTGAAACTAATTTTGAATATACCGACCCGGCACCCAAATGGTACTGACAAATGATTGCTCACACCAGTGCACTACAATATATGTAGCCGATTGTAGCGCCGATAAGTAGGCGGGAAAGTAGTTTGTCCACAGTTTGAAAAAGTACTATTGGTAAAAACTATCAGACCGAATGCCCACGATGTACGCTACTGCTGAACTTCCAAAGAACATAACACCTCAAGGAAATGGCAATCGAAAGATAAAAGTCATCGTGTTTGAAATCACAGGAGCGATTTCAAAACTTTTCATCAACATCCTGAATTCACCAGATGCGTATGAATTACACTAACGATTGCTTTTATGGTCCGTCATAGGTTCTTCGGTTTTCTTGTAAAATTGCGACATTGTTAACCAACAATATATCAGTCATGAGCAAGAATTGCTTGATGTTGGTAGTTACCCTCTGTCTTATATCACACGGCTCTGACAATAATATTTCTTTTTTACCTACTTAACTTGTTACGAAGACAAATTAACATTCAGCCTGGTTACTGTGATTCGGAAAGTAGACCACGATTTAATTAGCTTTGGTTGATTGAGGCGATTCCATTTTAAACCACCGTCACCCAGCTACAGCAGCCAGTGGGAACAAATCACGTCTTCCACAATCTAACAGCGTTTGGCTCTCAGTAAGATGACTTTGGCTATCTTTTCCTAACAGTAGCATATCTGGACAACAGAAAATCCACCATAATCAAATAAGGAGACGATGTTATTCTTATCAGTATGAAGTTTGGGTGAAAATATTTGCCGCCAATTTAATAGGATGACATGACAAACAGGTCATATTTCCTTTCATTAGGAACGATGTATAAGAATTGAATGCTTATGGGGTTTGTCCATACGGACACTGATGGAATATTCAACAAAAATTGCGAGTACTACTTTTACCCATGAAATGGAAACCGTAAGGGAGTCAGTTAGTCTGTCGCTTCGGCTGGCTGCTACATGCATGGTACATGAAGACTCATAAAAATAAATAAAATGGAGAACGTCGTCATTCACGCTTTGTGTGACGCAAATAAATTGCAGTTTTCATTTTCTTCATTCATTTAAATTGTTATTAAGTGCGGACATCCATTTCAGTGAATTTCGATCGCTCACCAGCTGGTGCAAGATGTGTCCACCGTGAAAATAGGTTTTGATTGTCATTCGAGCGTAGTTTGCTTTGGTGACTCGATTACTTTGCGGATAAAATCCACGGGCACCTAAATCAAAATTTATTCACCAAGGTGAAAGTGAAAATCTCAAGGTGGATTTTTGAATGTTTTTCACAGTTCGCCCGGGGTTTTGTACCATTCAAAACCTTAAATTGTGCCTTCAAAAATGGTGAACAAGTTACACGCATGAAATCCCCGTCGCGTAAGTAGATTTTGGCTGCGATCTCCTTAATCCAAGTTATTTCTAACTACACGCATACTAAGGGCCAGTTCGCTCATAGTGTAATATCTCGCTGAAAGACAATGGAACATGCTTTACACAAATACTTTCTGCTCCATTATGCAGGAGTATGAGGACCAAAACATTCGATTTTGAATGATATAAAGTTAATAACAGCGTTCTTGGTAGATGTAATGTACCAACGTCTTCGACTCCTGAGGGTAGTCTTTCTCAAGGCAAGTTTTACAATCAAATTCACAATTAAAACCAAAACATGGCGCATCGATTGTTCCATACACTCTTTAAGTCATTTGATCCTGATATTTACAAACAAAACATTTGTTTTTTACTTTTATTTTTCAGCGGGAAGCGGTAAAGCACATTACCGATAATCTGAAACGTTTCGAATTGTCCAGCTGGTAAATGCGCCAGAGAGTCTGCAGGCATGCCAATTCAATAACAGTACACGTGTCTCAACTATAATACCTTGGGTAAAAAAAGATTTATTTGGAATATAGTCATGCTCATGCCACAGGAAATGCAACATCCATAAACATTGCCGAACGAGGAGCCGGCTAAAATCTTGCAGTAGTTTTTGGGCATTTTTATGTGCCATTAGGCAAACGATGTTTTAAAACTTCGACCTTGCTGTTGAGCATGAGGATGGCACATGAAACTTGCCTCTCAGGACGTCAGACGTCTCAAGTGACATTGAGGTTTATATTGTGGTATCCTTTAAACAAACCGCGTACTGGAGCTAACGTTACTTTCAAGAGAATTAAACTACATTAAAAGAAACGCCTTTAGGGTAACTTTCGCTTTCTTGGGATAAAAGTAATATACGCGTCACTATCCATGAGATATGCTGGTTTGATCCACTGAAATGGGCCCGTTTGTTTCTGTTAAAGTGAACAACCTGGAGGTATCTGTGAAAGACAGCCTTGATTAGATTAAAACCCTGAATACGTCTGACCACAGAAACTTAAATTGGTGAGGTTTTTTAATGAAGCAATTATTGTTTTAAATTGCTGTCCAAATATTTTGCTGGAATTTTGTCAACTGTTTGACTGTCATGAAAACGATTGAATAGCTTGCGGGAAGGGCGCTTCGGTGGCCTCGAAGTTGGGGTCAACTATGTTAATCGGTATGAAACTGCGTCAAATCACGTTAAAAATTATTAATAAAACTTAGTTAACATAGAAGACCTCAATTAGTTTAGGAATAACTTCATCCCTTACTTAAAGGAGTAACCTCGGGTATATTATATATATAATATATATATTTGTATGTGTGCATGCGTTAGGGAGCTTTCATGCAGCATTCAGACTTATCGTCCACCGAGTTTACCATGTAATCGATCTGGTTTATCAGCTAATGATTTACAGATTAAAATGATGACTTTGAAATAGAACAGTTTGCCCCAACCTCGCTGATTGTGCAGTATATGTATTTCGAAGCTCGATCTACATCCTTTGGGCTGTTTTATGACAGAATTTTGGAGTGGAATAACATTGGATCATGTTCAGTTACTCGAATGTGAAGCCTTGAAAGCTAGGTTTTACGTTTTTCATAAACATGAATGAAGTCAAGCAGAAAATGAAGAACATTTTAAATAAGCCTGATTTACTGGTATGTGGGGATTAAAATAATTTGGCATGAATCGAAACTCTCATACTTTCTATTGCAAGACATTAATCTTTAATTGTAGCCTTTGCTTAATGGAGTTCAACTTTACATGTGTCACCAAGTCCTTGCCGCACAGACATGAATATCCACCGGTAATCTATGAAAAGCCTTCACAGTATCTAATGGATTATGTTAGGTGAATACTTTCTATTTAATTCCTGCTCACAAATCCTCGAATGAGGCTGCCAAAACGTTGCTCGCCTGACTCATAAGCTAGGAAAGGGAAATTGCAATTTTAACCTCTACAGTTTGGATGACTTAGAACTAAATAAGATTCCTTTGAGTCTCAATAGATCAGTTGTGGTTAGGCGCAGGAGGACGAAAAACAGCCGTCTTTCACAAAGGAGTTCAGTGAAATGCGGATCCAAACCTCTAGGATATACTTGACTATCATTGGACAAAGGAACTGCAAACAAATAGGTGACGATTTACTTCACGAGCTAGATTGATGAATGCTTTGTGTGATTTGATTTACTGGTCGGCTGGAGATTTCGATGGTTTCGTCTTTATTATCTGACCCACCTTGATCGGCGCTTTTGGGCGTCAATGTCGAATTTAGGTCACCATATGCGTACGGCTGGTTAAGTGATGGAAAAAGATTGATATATTGTGTAATGCATTAAATGGGCATATGTATTTGTCAAAAATGATATTGTCAATGAAGTTAAGAATAAAGTGATATTTCCATTATCACAATTAACCTATTTCAAGTCAATCATCCAAATAATTTGCTCTGAATACTTGTGTGTATGTTAATGGAGAATGGCTTCCTCAGTTACATCGGTGTTCGTTCTAATCACCTGGTCTTTCCTTGCACGAATCTTTGAAACAATTGAGGCAATCGCTTTGCCAGAAGCGCGTAAGATGAATAGAAATAGTTTATCTTATTCATGGCCAGATTAAATTGGTCCGGAGTTGAGCACACTAGGTGACTGGAGTAAAGGAACGAAACCGATTTCAAAACATTTCCTAGTGCCCCTTGGAGTGTGTGCTAGAACCGATTAGAAATCATCTAACTGTAAGATGAATTTATTCTATGACAGGTTGACAAGCTCTATTTGACGTTAAGACGTTGAATATTGGAGGATAACGGATTATATGGCAAGTTCGAGCACTTTGGTGAATGCTTGTGGATCGAAAAAGGGTGAGGGAGTTGTAAGTGGGCGTTATAATGTGGGCTTTCAACGACACATTTGACGATAAGAGTGATGTACAACAGTGTGATAGGGGCTACGATGAGGAGGACGAATCAGGATGATTATGATGATGATGAGGAAGACGACGACGAGAGCACTGATGATGGGAGTGATGTTGGCTTGTTTTTGGAATGTCACAGTTAACTACTACTACTGCTACTCCTACTACCCAAGACTCGTACACGTCCACATAAACCTGTACGTCAATTCGGTCCCAACCATCTACCCGAATCTTCCGATGAGCGTGCGGGCGCGCATACACACAACCAAAGCAATGGATAAGCGTGTGCTTGGTGCAGCTCAGCGTCAAGTTGTCACCGCGACGTTTGAACAAGGTTAAAATAACATTTGTTTTAGTGCCTTGATCTACACCTTTGCGTATGGAGCGATAAAGGGTGGAGAGATTAGAGTAAACAATAGGGATGCAAACACACGTAACCATTGAGATCGAAAGAGGTGACATTTGCTTATCTTCTCACATAGGTTCAGACGAACTTAAGCCATTTCACAACATTCACACGGTTTGAGCTTTGTATCTCATGGCAAGGAACCATTTACCACCCCATCAATATCTGTCTGATTGGGCTGATTCCACGACTGACTTATCACATTTGTCAACGATTAAATTACCACTGACATTCATTCTCACTTTATACTTTTGGACTATCATCTTTAGATGTCCAAGCAGAAGAATAAAACATTCGCATGGCATCTTTTATGTTTTTAAGCATCAGTTTACAGTTTGGCTGAAGGGTAAAATGAGCTGTTAGTAGAATGCAACTCAAGATAAGGAGGAAAGCTGTAAGTGGATTGGATTGCACTGCACTGTAAAGCATTGTGTCCCTTTGCATTTTCTTGTACCTTATGTTGTTGTATTGCATTGAACTGTATTGTATTTCATTGTATTACATCGTGTAGCACAGATATTCGCTTAAATAAATATCTACAACGCAGCCAAAATACAATGAAAGAAGAAATCAGATACACTTTTCGTTATGTAAGAAAAGAAGAGAACGAGAAGAAAACCTGGTTAAGTGAACGATTCAGTATTTCAGGAGTTTCAGGCAATCTGCCGACAAACGATCCCAGTTTGTCAGGATGCACGCCAACAATGGAGTTGCTGCAGATACTGATTCCGGAGAGTATGGAACGAAAGCTAATGTATGGGAACATGAGAAGGACAGCTTGAGAGAACATTCTGCATAGACTGAGGAGAATGGAAACCATCTCTTGTGAGAAGTTATACATGTGAGTTAGTACTGATTACAGGTTATTGAAAAATTTCCTTAGTGATATAAAATACGCTGCTAATAACTGACAGTGCCTGACGGCGAATCGTAGAGTCTTTCTTGAATAAACCTGCGAAAACAGCAGGAAAACAGTGAAAAAGGATAGGGAAGGCAAATCTTTATACAAAACGGGTTTGTTTCATTTTGAATTGTTGAAGTTTCCTGATTTGAAATGTGGTTGGAGATGTGGGAGATCTATTTCAGTGACTTATCGATGAGAACCCATAGAGATTTCACACAATCAACTCTGGTGGGTGTTTCTGAGTTGGCGAATGGTGGTTTAGATGAGCGAGCGAGCAATTGAACCACTGGAGAGAGACGGAGAACGGGCACTGAAAACATTCGGATGTGTTAAGATTTGAACCGGCATGTGGAGGAAAATCGTGAATAGAAGACAAGTTGTTGATAATCCACTGGAAGACTTTATTGCCAGCTGAGACATGTCAGAGGGCACTATGATCAGCATAAATGACCAGGTGTCAGAAAGATCTACTCGATAAGCCACTGCTATACGTGCAGAATAGATTTGAGAAAACAAAAGCACTTGAAGCATTCCTGGGTTGTTGACCAACGGTTTTGACTTTTTACCGCCTAAGTTCGTGAGCTGAATCCTGTTGGTAAACTAATTCGGTAAGTATCCTTAGAAGGGTGTATGACAAAGGAGTATATTTACTTTAATTCTGCCGGTGACCAGATATAATTGGAAGCAATGTGCGCAATACCATGAAGCAAACATTAATCCATTTGGGTTAATAAGGATATATATATATGTATTTAAATTTTTGGGCTATATGAGTTTTTCGTCGTCTTAATCCAATGTAATTTTACTTAGGGGGATTAAACTGTATTTGTAGATAAGTGCTACGGAATGCTTGGTGCTTACGGAAAAGATGGTGGAAAATCAATATTTTTGTGTTCGTGAATGGCTCATTTTCCCCATAGTTGGATATATTCATAATCTCAAAACAGCTGTCAAGATTAGCGGAATCATTAGCTGGCTGCAGACATTTTCATATATATATATATATATATAATATATATATATATATATATATATATATATATATATATATATATATATAGATGGAACATATGTCGCGTCGCGTTTTCGATTTACTTTGGATCCCGTTCGTTTCGTATGTCAGTAGTGTATAGTATTTGATCACATGGTTCGATATCAGGGAGACAATCCTACAATGTAAGTGAGCTGCTTGTTGGATGTACCTATTGATCATTAAGAAGAAATTTCCCCGTCGTTCTATGCTAGATGATTTTCAGTTGAGATGTTTACTTTCCTCTGCTGCTACTCAGCAGACTGTATGGGTAGCAGCGCGCACGTGATCTCATTGAGGAGGCTTGAAATTCGAAACGTCAATAGCTTGTTTGGCTTTAAGATACTATCAGTTGATAAGGGAAGCAGAGTGCTGTGACCTAATTTTAATACAAAACTAAGTGTCAGAAATGTCTGATAAAGTTCCGGATAATAATGAAATTCCCAGGTTTGCGATTAATTCACTAGCTTCAGTCAGAGCAAAGGTTTTCCATACCCTGGACTTTCTAATTGAGAATTCACCCAGTACAGTACGTGTTACATAAAAACCACCTAAAATCACGAAGTCCGCACTTCTAATCGGTTAAACATCCTCAGCCGCCTTTTTGTTCCCAAGCTAACGATAATGGCGGCATTGTCTATGCACCGAAAGGTTACAATCGACGTCTTTGATGACCGATACGTACCTTTATCCTGTATTCGACGTGACATAACCGCACAAGGTCTGTGTTGGAAGCGTCTCTTTGTAACTGGACATTTCTCCGTTGGCATTTTAATGCGTGACACAAAACACCCTCATCCGGGTTGTTGTCACTGTCACTGGATCGCACAGTGGACCATCAATCATGGTGAACAACGGATTTGTGTACCTTAGCGACCGGAGACGGTTACGTCTCTCATGCGTCGTGAGTTGTCGGAATCTCTTTAATGTGATTGTCTAACGCGCTGCATTAGTTGATGCTTGCGTCCCACGTTGGAACTGATAAATGGGAATATCGGCCGAACAGGAAGTGATAAGGACAATCGAATGCAGATCACCGACACCAGCAGACACACGCACTCAAACAAGCATACACCGAGTCACCCGATGAAGAAAATCGCAGCGTTTGAACTTGGTCAGCAGTTGGGAACAAGATAATAGTTAGTCACTCATTCCTTAGTGTGGGGATATTTTCAAGATGCAAAAGCAAACAGTCAGTCATATACCCATCCATTTAGAAATAAATGAAAAGCTCGTCAATTTGATATGTTGTTGACCTGCATATTCACCTGATTGAATGGAGTTTGGTAAAACTAATAACAAGGTGACAATCGTATTGGAATTCAGTATACTGTATTGCATCAAGGTGCAGTGTGGAAACTCATCCGCCGATTAGGATCTTGCTGGTGCCTCTTTACTAAACAGCAAGAACTTGTCATAAGTAGATAGTGGAAACAATACGATCAGTTAACTGATTCGCCTAATCCCAAGATTATTCGCTGGGTTTCAGAGATCATAAACAATAAATTAGGGACCTGTCATCGTTATTTTTTATTGATATTGGTAGGTAAATAGAATGCGTAACATAAATCAATTTGTGACTGAGCAGATTTACGAGCACTCGTGTAATAGATGGGTTGAAATGAATTAATTTGTCCTTTCTGGACCCGATCAAATATTTTCATTATTCTCATACAGCTGAATATTTCGTGGACACATTAGCAGCAACTCAGACTGCTATAGAGCCGAAAGATCCGAGTTTTCCCGTGGGGTTCTGATCGTTGAGCTTGACGTTTAGATGGCAAACGTCTCATCACCACCAAGCAAATTTTCAAATCCATTGAGATCAGGGTTTCAAACACCTATTTAAGACAGCTGTGATATTCACGATATTTGGGAAATAAAATTACCATCGGAACTGTAAAAACCTGAAGTTTAGGATTTGCCACCAAATGGAAAGTTAACCATTCATTAAAATGAAGAATTCGTCACGTCTGGTGGGTTCTCCCTGACCGAGGGTGGACATTTCGTACAGGTTGTTATGAAAAATATTTGTAATATAAAACAGTTCAAAAGCTGGTGACGCACTACCAACTAATCCCCACGGTTCTGATGCTCATCAAACTTCGCATCCCAAATCCCACTCTGTGTTGCGAGTCAGGTGAATTTGGTAGATTTGATAGATTCTAGTCAGAATCTTGACAGGCCTGTTAAAACGAGTGAGCCAGGCTCACACTGCATCCACCCATGAACTGAATTTTTATTTCATGTCAAGAATTATTTCACGATTAAAATAAGTATCTTATTGTTAAAAATCACAATGGCATTTCGGAATCTCAAGTCGATTATTTTCAAATGAGATCAATAGAAGGGTTGGGCAGAGTAGGTTTTCCCAAACGTCTGAAGAATTTCTTCTAGTAGGAAAACGGAATGCTGTTGGTCAGGTAAGGGGACAATTTTTGTGGTTTCACAACTGATTGGTCTCGAGGGGAATATGAAAGAAGTTAGCATGCCAAATCAAGATCAGAATGAATGAGAAGAAACGTTCCCGCATAAAAAGCCTGCCATTCAAAAGTCACTTTGTAGGTTATTACTACTCGGGAGGGGGGAGGGGTTGTAAAAATTGTCTTGGCCATCTCTGAAATCTTAAGATGTCTCGATAACAAGGGTAGCAAATACAAATCCGTCAGACAACCATAAAGTGAAACGAAAAAAATAAAGGATATACAAATATGTTCATGTGTGAATGTTTATAGGAGTGTGACGCAACACAGGCGGTGGACACCACCTTCAGTTCTGATTTATTTGACCATTTAGTTCTTAAACAGAACACTTTAAATTCCAAAAATGGATCGTCCCTAAACGGTAGCTATGGTATTACAAAGCAGCAGACATCTCTCATCAAACGGTAAAAAGGTTTGAGGGAGATAAATGTAGAACTTCATCTATCTCGGAGTCAGGCAACATACTGACCGGAACCGTCGCGCCAGGCATGAACAGTCAGTGGTAATTCAGTTGAATGGATATGACCATGAAAGTCACATGGTCATGATTAGTTTTGTGCACAATCTGGGCGTATTGTTGTCTAACGGAACACGTGTCCAGTAGTACTGGTAGATTGTAAGATCATGGAACCAGTTTGAAAATGTAACAACTAAAACTCGAATAGCTAATTGATAATGAAACAGCCATTTTTCATCAATAACATTGAGAGAACTTTTTATAGATCTGTAATATATTGTGGATAGTTCGGGAATTTCTGCTAGCAATAAAGTGATTTTAGAGCTGGATTCGATCAGTGCGTCAAGGTTACAAGAGTTTGCTTCGTGGGATTCCATTGGCAAATTATCCACTCCATTGGCCTTAAAACAGAAAACATTTATCAAAATGAATAGTTTGTGATATTTGGAGATGGATGGTACCAGGAGCTAGGTGCGTGAGGAATAAAATGACCATTTACGTGTCATTTATTATTCACTTCAAATGATGCTTACCGGAACTCTCTTCTCAACGTTCCGCTATCCTGGTCTGTAAAAAGACCACGACAAATAACTCGAGTCCTTTACTCGTGTGTACATTAGAAATAGTCTGGCCTTGCTTTGCAAGGTGATCTTTCTCTATCCCTCCACCTAGTGAAACTACCGTTGGGAAAATACGGTAGTTCATTACTTCTAGGTTTTCAGTCTCCTCTTCTGTTGAACAGTTCATACTCATTGGCAATCTAACACGGCGCTTTCCCCACACGCGTGGCCTACCAAAAACGAACTACATCTCATTTCACGAAATGTCGTAAGTCATTCGTCAGTTTGATAATGTAAACTGCTCTTTTCTTGTCGGAATGCAAACTGATACAGTTTTGACGTAAAAATAACTGGTAAAACGACGGGAACTCGTTTGATGCAAACATTTCTCGGTGTTTGTTCAAAAACCTCCGTACAACACTGTATAATTCGTATCGCCTCGGTTTCCGGAGGGGGGATAGGAGAAACAAGGACGACCTACACAAATTCGGTAGATCAGAGAAAGCATGACAACGCAATTGATAGAAAACTCTCCCAGATGCGTATCAGCAAAGTAAAATTATTTGGTGTTCGTCTAATCTCTCCCGCTGAAAAAGTTCATATTTGGAAGACCGGAAAGTGTGATACACTGGACAACCGACCAGTGAATCACTCATATCACCAATGAGAATTGTGAAAAATTACTCGTTCCTATTTCCAGCATATCTTTTCTTACTCCGGTTAGTTCAAGCATGTCACCTGGTGTCTACAGATTTGTTAGCAGACTACCAGTTTCAAACTTCATTGGATTATTCGGAAAAAAGTGTTACGTGATTCGGTTTTTGGAACCTTACAAAAAATAATTAGCAATTTATGTTGAAGTGTCAGGAATTGGATCCGAGTTTTCTGTCCACTTGAAAGGAAGTGTTACCGTGTTACTTTCGCTGAAAGCACATGTGCACACTCTTATCATGTTTTACAACACCCTTGATGGTCAATTTGTCTTCTCCGTATACAGTATACAAATGTATTTTTTTCTCGTTTCCCACTTCTTTTAATTCATACACATAAATTTACTTTCCTGTTTCCAACTGAGGCAGCAATAAAATGGCAACCTTTTTTCAATCAGGAACCAAAAAAACTATGTTAATAAACACATGGCCGTGCAAGTAACTTTAAAATTGCAGTAATTAAGAATTTGTCGACGATATAAAAAAGGGTAGCTGGGAGAATTTGGTGACAAATATCATGGTTACTTTATTCTGAATCGCTTTCGTTCGGGAACATGACCGGGTGTCGTTATGTGAACTGCACAATTTTTTGTGGTAACCTCATTTCGGCATTGTGTTGTGTGGACTAAATGAAAACGCTTCATATTCGTTCCCACGGTTCTGGACAAAGAAACTCACGTATTATCACATCAGGCATTCCGACGGCTAGGAGTTAGGACAGCTTTGAAATATGGGTTTACTAGAAGGTACGATTCTAATAGACTGTTCAAGTGATTATTTTAAAAAAAATGTTAAGTACCACTTCTTCGACGATAATTCTGATTGCACACGGGGCGTACACTGAACTGGAATAATGACATTTTCTAACATTGGAACCTATCCCAGTAGCAAATATCGCAGAGATTAACAGGGTGGTATCTCGTTCATTGTTAAGAACGTGAAACGGTATGATAGGTCACACTTCCTTTGCCTCACTCTGGGATTTTTCATTGACGTACAGAATATCGCCATCTGGACAGAGTTCACCCCAGTCACTTTAGTAGTAGATCCTGTACGCTGTAGTCTACCTTGTTTCTTCAGGAGCATTCTTGGGGACCTCGCCACACGTCCAATTTACAATTTTTACCAAAATAGAGGATTTTTTGCCCGAATACGATAGGCATTTTCAACTATAAAACTGATTTAGTAAAATAGTTACATGGAAGTTAGCTCTACCATACGCGACAATCCAGCTAGTCATTTTATTCCGTCAGTCACCTTTTGAGGGGACTAAATCAGAAAGCAAAGCGCGCATAAATTTTTCTTCCTTCGTGTGCCTTTTTTGGACGAGTGATGCGACAAGATCGAGGATGACCGAAGCAGACCCAACAGCGACGGGAAATCCTGCAAGAAATAATTTCACTGTAAAAAGTATGAAAAGGAAAAGTTATAGTTACACACATTAGTCCTGAAGTTGTTTGCTATACATTGTGAAAACCTTCGATCCAGTTCGACACCCAAGGTTGTATGGACATTAATTGACAAGTCTTCCGTAATACTTGAATTGCGGATGTTTTTGAGTGGTTTTCCAAGATATTCCGATGTGTCATTATTTTTGTTATCACACACTAATTGAATAGATCCGAATGAGCAATGTCGAGGGTCTGTGCGACCACCCGGACGGGAGCATCGAATTTCACCAAGCCGCTTGGCCAAGTTTAGTACGATTTCCTAGGTTCCATTAGGACAAGGCCACGGAAACATCCCAGCAAAATGTCACAGAAAGAGGAATGCATACAGATGTGTGGATAAACATTTGACGAAACAGAAGGGGATATGGCGTGTAAATTCGGTGGTTGCATTGGGTTAGACCGGTGGTAAATGCGTGGTAAAGTCAAAACAGATTGAATGAGAAGGTGAGCGTCGCGAAACGTAGCTGAAGTGGAAATTAAAATCAGCACTCGGCATATGTGTGATGGTGTATTTTTACGACTTTAAGACCACCCTGAAGGTTGACTTTCGGCTTCGAATGACACACGGTTCAGGAGCATGTTATTTGCCTCTGGGTGGCATGCAACGAATATGTAGGTTGCACTCAAATGTGATCTATTTTCACTCATCTCTAGCTGAAACCGCCTGTAGGGATGATATGGGTTATGACACCCTTGTCGGTACATACGATCTCAGTGTGGTTCGTAGTGGGAAACGCCAAGTTTGACATGGGACGGAAATATTACGGTATAGTCATGCTCCGCGACCTCAAGGAGAGTTAGTATCTTGCTAATCCAGTGCCCGGACAATAGACCGAAAGAAAGATAAATAGACAGACAGATATGCAGATAAATGGGAGATGGGATACAACAAACAGAATGATGGATTTCATTTCGCAAATGTAATCGCCCCAGAAAATCTAATCACCGAGTTAATCGGGAATTAGCCGAATAAAAAAAACAAGTGCTTTGGGCTGGGCGGCAAGTTGGCCGTGAGCCCATTGAACTGAAATATCACATCCACTAGAAAATAAGTCAAGAGAGAAAGTGGTATATACAACCGCCACGCATTATCTGCGCAGTCCAAACATTTCACCGAATCGTCAACTACACAACGTGCAAAACACTAGCATGGATGTCTTGATATTGGAGACTGTTCAGTTTTACAGAGCCCAAACAGTTACTTTAACTTGCACATTGTGACAATGGATTCGCTTTCAGTTTTCACATTCGAATACCTGAGTAGAGCATTAAAATTTCATGGAACTCTTCTCCTCATACTACTCACCATAGTTTGTTTCTTCACATTTTTATCGTTCTAGAAATCATCAGGATTATTTTTAGCGGTTATGTCCCTCTTGTAGAACGAAAACTGATCATCATAAGGTACACATTAAAAGCAATTCGGCTGCGGTTTGCCTTTCACCGAGAAAACATTCTAGCAACTGTCACAATTATTGTCACTGATAGATAAGTATAAGTATATAAATTTTGGTACTGTATGATTGGTCAACATTAATTTATTCGATTCTAGGTGGCAGTTGAATTCGCTTAACTCCCATTCCTATTATTTGGATTTCACTTGTTTGATGATGATGAAACCTAATGTTTTTTCGCCAAAAACCAGCATCATATATCCCCCCTTTATTGGCATAAATAAAACCAAACGGATTTGCTACATTTTTGCATCTTTTCATGGTAAGTTTGGTAGCAGAGCCAGTGGTGAGAGTAATCTGCCTCTCAATACTTGACCAATCGAGAGAGGAATGGTTAGCCTTTGAGTTAGTACAGTTGAGATGTCAAATCTGGGAACAGTGAGCTAGTGTGAAAAATCTGTAATACATGAAATTCATAGAGAAACCCCCAAGTCACTGAAACAAAGATGCAGTTGGTCGATCAGTGACATGATTTAAGGCACGAATATCTTTACGACGATTTTGATGGGTTTAACTGGTTCAGCCATCCCCTGAGGTTGGCAATATCGACAGATCAGCCAACTGATCGTTTATGCCACGAACCTGCCGGACTTGACGGACTTTAAAAATTACTGTTTTCTTTTCTTGAATGACGTGGTTTTCAACGGTGCTTTTCTGCAATACACTCATGTTTGTTTCCGAAATATGCGTGCAATTTAATGACTGCATCGAAATTATTAGTCAGAACTCTGTGAAGCATTGCTCCGGTCCGTTGTTATGGACGCTTCAGTCTATGACTTTAGTCGAACTACTGCTTGTACTATTTTGTTGACAGAGTAAGAAGTAGCCCAATTCGCAGACGCTGTCGTACTTCCTAATGATTGACAAACGCCCTGGCAACAACAGAAATGTTTCGGAAAACTTAAGAAGCTAATTTATATTCGTTCGGGAATTTCGGTATTGATATTTCAGTACTTTATTTAGGACAGGCTAATGATTTAATCAGGGTTTCCCCGAAGCTAGTGTAAAACCTTAGGGATGGGACCTATCGTCCATAGATCCCCAATCAGTGATTTCATATAGGAATGTCTGCTACTCTGGTGATTGAAACCCAGGATCGCAGTCATTTGCATTGCTGGCAAAGGTGGGTTACCGTAAGAATGTCACCGAAAAAAGGGTGCCCCATGACTTGGTGTTCAAACTCAATGAGCAATTAAAAGACAACCCGCAATGGTCCGGCTTTTAGAGTGTTCAGGTAGACATCATTCGTTGATCAGTTGTTAGACAGTGGGTCTGCACCTCGAACAATAGTCCACAAAATGTGATTTAACAGCTGAGTAGCGCTTTATCGGTAAACTATTTCACATTGGCTTGATAGTAAATGAATTAGGTGCCAATAAGCACCGTCTTTTGTAAATGTGACATCTTTGGAATTTCCTTTTAGCCAACTAATTTCTCATAGACTGAATGCAATCTCTAATGGGCCAAATAGCGGATTGCCATGGTTCGCTGTAATGTTGATGGCAACTGCTGTAGTAAGGAGAAAGGGTGAAAGCTGTCTATCAGTCTGAAAAAAATGAGAGGAAAATTATTTTCCCAGACAATCATTGCAGACAGTGGCTAGTCCGAAGAATGGAACAATGGACAACGTGCAACGAAGAGGTAAATGAGAATGATATGGCTAATTATCTTCAAAACCAACTGTCAACTGGGAAAGTTGGTTTATTTTACAGTAACTTAAAGATTCTCTCCTATTCTTGTTACTCGGACTCCGCGTTGACAAAACTACCGTTGGTCAAATACGCAGGCAGTTCAAAGCACATTAGACTGCTGGTTGATTGTGGTTTCGATCTACAGTATGAACTTCGGACCTTCACAATGCAAGGTAATTCTTCAAGAGGGGCTGGAGCCTGTGCCGGCGCTTATCCTTTGTGGTGATCGATTGGAAGCAGTCAGTAGCTTCAAGTACCTCGGGAGCCCGATCACACCTGTCCGAGGTGTAGGGAGGGGGGTTCACATCAATTGCAAAAGTCAAAGCAACTTTTGCGAACCTGCGACACGTACGGAGCAGCCACGAAATCAAGCTTTCCTCAACGGAAGGGTTCACAGTGCCATAGTTCCTAGAGCTCATTCGTATGGTTGCGAGACACGGCCAATCAGCGTTGAGGATGCCCGGCGACTTTCTGTTTTCCAACACCGATATCCCCGAAACATTGCTCGTGTCTGGTAGGAACATCGGGTGAGCATGACGAGATGCGTCATCATGCTTTGGGTGCACACAATCGTCCTCTGATTGAAGTAATCGCTGCACGTCACCTTCGGTGGATTGGATACGTATCGCGTATGAATGCCAATCGTCTACCTTTTCGTGCTCTTTTTACACTCGCTGGGCAAGACTGGGAGAAGTGACTCGGCGGTTAGGCAATGGTTGGGTGTAGAGGTATGAAGAAGTTAGCTTCGGCTTTGGCCTCGGTTGGTGCCTCGCGGTCTCCTGGTGCGGACTCAGGAGATTGAGATTGTTGTTGGTTGGAGATGCTGGGAGATGTGGCTCGGAATGGAACTCAGCGGTGCGAATGTTGTGTGGCTTGTCTGTAGAACTCGTGGCTCCTAGAACTAATCCGAAAACAACCAAAAAACAAAACAAGAAATGTGTATGATGAAAACAAAAGTAGTTGGTTTGTTATAGATTATTATTCTCTCCTTCTTGTTTGTCCCTCTCTGCAAGGTTTCATTTCCATATTGTTACGTTGGCCTCATGCTTGTTTTCAGGCAGCTTGAATATATATATATATATATATATATGCATATATATATATATATACATATATACATATCATAATGGCTGGATTTTCTGAATGGTTTGTTATATCTAGACAGCCTCCCCAGTTTCTTCCTTATTGTCCCTGTTGTTTTTGTTTCCCACTGTTGGACACAGCAGAATTTTCCGTGCTAAACAGCGCAACATAACCCGCAGATTCGCTGCCTATTTTCTTTCTCGGTCTCCTACCCAGTGGTTGATCAACCAGAAATATCTTGTGAACAAAAGATTCAGCTACTTGGAACTAATGCAGGCAAGTTGATCTACGCTCAGATCTAACTGAAATTAGCGGATACTGTTCATGTTGACAAGTCACTCAATTGCTCATTGTCCAACGGTCTCCTATCCCTATAAGTAAAATAAGTCGTTTGTCATCTGACATTGACAAGTTAGATAAAAGATAGTCACATGTGTACATTCGTTTGCGTTCGCCCACATACCCGGATCTGTCTTTCTCTCCGACATGTGTTCTGTAGTTTCTGCGCTTGCTTGTATAAAATGGGGAATCGAACTGAAGGACACACGCACATCACTCTACCGAATGTTTAAAGTCCTCTCTGGATAACTAGGTACGAAGAGATATAATAAAAGTATGGGGATGCTGGACGTCGGTTTGATTGATTAGAAAGAGATGTGTAGCACGAAAACCCATGCTGTGCCATTTCAACTCTTCGTTGTCACTTCTGTCATTCCGTGTCTTCATTAAGAGAATCGACGCCCTCTCCATCAGACGCTTAATCGCTGACCATGTACGTCCCAACCATTCTGTTGTATGACAGATTGACGTCAAATTCGCTTGCTGACTTCCCTGTCACCTAGGTATGCTATCATCACTGTCATCGTCAAGGCACAAACGGCCCCACAGATGCACACACGCGCAAGAAATTAAACATGAGAATCAGACTGCATAAAAATTCACGAAATCAAACACACACATGATCACAAGTCACGAAGCTTCGATGCCTGTTTGGTCTAAATCAGTTTTACTCAATTCGTCATCATTCCCACAGCATTGAAGGCAGTGAAATTACCCGCCAATCGATCAAACTATTCAGGCTGTCCAAAAGAAATGAGACTTCACCGCAAATTGGCTTGTCATTTCCCGTTGTTCATTTCCTCTCATTTGCCTCCATTTTCTCGTCCTTAAAAAGAAAATTAGCAACTATGCATAGCTGCAACGATAAAAATGTGAAGAAACAAACTATGGTGAGTAGTATGAGGAGAAGAGTTCCATGAAATTTTAATGCTCTACTCAGGTATTCGAATGTGAAAACTGAAAGCGAATCCATTGTCACAATGTGCAAGTTAAAGTAACTGTTTGGGCTCTGTAAAACTGAACAGTCTCCAATATCAAGACATCCATGCTAGTGTTTTGCACGTTGTGTAGTTGACGATTCGGTGAAATGTTTGGACTGCGCAGATAATGCGTGGCGGTTGTATATACCACTTTCTCTCTTGACTTATTTTCTAGTGGATGTGATATTTCAGTTCAATGGGCTCACGGCCACGATGCCACTACTAATGTGTGATCGACTACTACCCCCGCATTATTGCTATTGCGACAAATATATGCATGTTGGGCTAGAACTATTTTTCCTTTTCCCTTTTCTTTTATAACTGGCTTAACTTGTAGATATAATGGACTGGGCATGCGCTTAGTCGCTAGGGCCCATTGCAGAGGACGAGAAGGGAAAGTGGCAACTACGACCATGAAACCAAAAGCACTACAGAACTCCATCAGGTTTCAGCAATTCATGGGGGATTACATGTTGCAAATTAATTAGCCTAGATGGAATGTTACCATTGTTGATATGGGTAGAACTCGGCGTATTTGTATCGGTTTTGTCTCATCAAGTATAACTTGTTACTTTAAGGTTATTGCCGTCATTATTACCTGCAGAATATTTTGGCCTCACAGAACGTGTTTCTCAACGACCTGGTTATATGTAATCTTTTAAAGACTTTGGTGTTCCGGACTTGTTTGTTTTATTCCATGCAAAATTTTGAGTAATTTAGCTGCGGAATTTCCTCGATTTCCTTGGCTGCATTGATAAACGGAATGGTGCTCGATTTTAGGATTTGAACTGTTATCACGTTTCGGAATAGTCGCGAAATCGGATTGTATAACTGAACGCACTTGGAAGACTCCAGCGACTGCAAACCATATCAGTGTTTATTTACAATGCTTTCGTATATCAGCATAATTGAGGCTTCATCGCCGGAGTAGTTTCGAAACAATGTTAGTCGCTGAGTTTCGTACACCTCATTTCCCGGGTCGTTCGTGTTTTGACTATCTGATTGGTAAACGCGATGCATTGTGCCACATGATTTGGCAGTAGATTCATTACAAACGATCGACATTTCCCAAGTGGATATTAGCTTGGAAATATTTATTCTCAACCATCGCTACCAAGTTGAGGCCAGATTACCTGGTTGCAGACTTCGTGGATCAGAATGAGAGAAATAATCTGGAAATAGCACCATAAGTTTTCAAGTAGTTAGCAACGGCCTTAATCCATCGGATTCGAATAACTTTTGGCAGCAAAACCTTTGGTTTTTTCAAAATACAAATGAATTTTGCGCAGTCTCTCCACCGTCATCACAGCACTTTGACGTTTGTTGCATAACCGTGCCGAGTTTTGAACTGCATGTCTTCTTTAGGCCAAACGTTTCCATTCGGTGCACTCTTATGAGGTACTTAGTAACCCTGGTGATTTTAACATTTAAACAATCTGCTTAGTGGCGAATGCTATACATGTAATATTGGCGTACTCAAGGCTATCTCGATTATAAAATGCAAACTGAAGTGCGGCTATATTACTGCATTTTTAGCGTGACTAGTCTAACATCAAACGAACCTGAAAGTTGAGACTAAAGCAAGCTACACTGAAAATGCTCATCGCTCTGTTCGTGTCATTCTCACTTCCAGGAAATCTACTCTGCGTGCACACGTAGTTCCGCGGAATAGATCCTTTAAAATCTGTAGTAAGTGGGAACATTTTCCCCCATAGTTTCGGAGAAAGAAAGACTACGCGTTTATGGCTTTGGATGATCACAGTGGGGACGTGCACAACTGCACTGATTCTGCTGCAAATATAAATGGAAGCTACACCGATGTATTTTGGGTCTATCCCAGTATTCTTCCATAGCACCTTATTCATCTTATTGACATATACTTCCCCTTCTTTTTCCTTTGACCTACTGATAATACCATGTGGATTCGTCTTAGGTGAATTACACATTTTGGCCAAGCAGTCAGGCAGTTTTTAATTCAACTAAATTGTAAAACGTCAGCGTTAACATGGGACAAACCTTTGTACGACCATTCATATGGATTTGTGCAACAAAAGTGTCCACACTTGCCTCGGGCACTACACTGTATGCTTTGCATACTTCCCATCTTTAGTTTGGAACCCCGATCTAGTGGCCTACCGTAGATTGAATAAAGGGATCAGTCAGCGGCGTGAAGAACGCCAGACATTCGCTTTCTTCCCTTTTTTAGCAGTCTAAATCAGTTTCCTCTTGATCGTACATATGCGTTTTAAAATGAATGCCTAGTGCATTCATTATTTACCATTACTTTTTATTCATTATTCACAGTTCCTATCAAGCAATTTTTTAATTGATGTAAGAAGAAACGAGGATGGAGCTGTTTTCGTTAAGGTAAGAAGTAAGTGGCATTAGTACCCTAGCGCGACCATTTCGGTTTCGGATTTATGCGGCGGATTCCGGCTTTAATGAAACAAAGAGTGTGAACTGTATTCCCAACATTGGCTTTAGACGCGAAGTTACTTCCACCCTGATTGACTGAACTCTTCTAGTAATTCATCGAGCTGTGTACGATTGTCTACCGGGATAGAAAATTCACCTGTATTTAACGATAGAAGATAGGCAAGCTTCGCTTGGTATTCAGAAGTATACCTTCAGTGTCAATTGTAAGACAAAAGTTCCTCAGCAGTAAACAACCGGTGGACTGACTAAATAACTCACTCACTCACTCACTCACTCACTCACTCACTCACTCACTCACTCACTCACTCACTCACTCACTCACTCACTCACTCACTCACTCGCTCGCTCAACTCACTCACTCACCCACCCACCCACTCACTCGATCATTCAATCAATCAATCATGTATTAACCCACTCATTCACTCATTCATTTGCTTACTCATTCACTAACCCGCACATTCAATCAATCAGGTGATTACCCGGGCCAATTTAAATCATACCATTTCAGTCCCTCGCGAAATGAATTGTTTGCCTATTCTACCATACGATTAACTCTTAATTAAAATGCATCTGTATCCTTTTAGATTCTATTTCTGCCGAATGGTTGAACAATCACCAGTTTTTAAGATGGTGTGTTTGTTAATCCGTTTCTTGAGAGAATGTCAACAGAAACCTTTTGTTGTTAACTTTACGAAAACAGCAGACGTAAAATGTAAGTGAATGGACAACGTTAGATGAGGAATCACTAAATTGATAAGCGGAACACGAAGACTTATTTTTGGGGACACGATAATGAAATTAATGAAATGGGCTTTGACAATTTTCATGGAAAGACCATTTTCAAAGTTTGAAACTAACGAAATCACTCATTAATGAATTTGCCAGCTTTCCGGACCTGTCTCTGGGTTTTCCAATATATTTTGTATTGGGAGGAAAAACTGCGATCGGGCAGGGAGTGTACACGTGGGGGCACACGCGTCTGTGTTCCGGAGGTTTTGACATTTGCACGCCAACTGGAACAAAAATCATGCACCAGGCCGACCGAAAGATCAAAGCTTCCGGGCCAGAGAGATAGTTTCATTATAATCGTATGACACGTCGTCCTCAGCGAGTTGGCGACTGCAACAGAAGCCAATACACTGAGCAATCTCGAATAGGCGAAGATATATTGCGCCCTTATTGACTCCACTTCGCCCGTCCGTCCCTCGGTTCATCTGTCCGTCCATAGGTGTACATCGGTACCAGAAGAAAGAAACGATTGCTTATTGAATACAGGGGGTGCGACGCTGACTGAATGGAAGAAGTACGCAAAGCTTGCTTTGGATGGGCATACGTTTATGCGCGTGCGTTTGTCCCTTCACATATGCGCACACGTATTGTCCGCAATGCTATTTGCACACATTCTTAGGTGTACACTCGCCAGCGTTACACATCCGTTTGGGCAGCAGATACGATGCTGATGGATTGGTGCATTGACCGTTCCATTCTCACCGGTTCCAAACTGGCCATTTTGACTACCTTCCGAGCTGTTGTTCGTATGTTGCCACAAAAATGCACAGGAACATCGACCTATGCACTCGTTTAAAACCATCAGCAACAGCATTTCTCTTGCGCGAACGAGTGTCTTCTTTTAATATCCCATCCGCGTTGAGAAGGCCTTAGTCAACGGATACATCTGCGTATGCGCACTTTCAAGTGCACACGAATAGATGGACGTATTGGAGACATCAAAACGTTTGATGTTCACCGCTATTGTCGTGTCCCTCTCTCTCTCTCTCTCGTTACCGTTAGTGGACATTTTTGTACAAATTCAGACCACCCATTAGGAGACCGGCTCCTATGTTTCTGTTTTTCCGAACCTGTGCGTGTATTTAGGCTAGTGTGCTTTGGTGTAGATGGCTGAATGGAACAACAATAGCATCAACAACGACAACAGCAGCATCAGCAACAACGGACAGAGAAGGCAGTGCGAAAGCAGTTTATACAGCAGTACACTCCCGTGTGTCGCCTCGTTGGGCCTTCATTTTTCGACAATTTCAATATTACTTTGGTAAAGTCCCCTCCAGTATTTACAGGGTAGGCACAATCACAGACACACATCAGACCGTTAAAGGGAACGGAGCACCTGGGTTACACACCTGCCTACGCCACTACTTAGATTGCCAGCACTGCCACCACCATTACCACCAAGGGCAACAACAAAAACGACAGTAATAATAACAACAGCCGTAAAAAGAGCCACGTTATAACTACTACCACAGGCCTCATCATCAAGATGCTAGTTTTTCTAATTATATTCGTCCCCGTAGTTTGTTCGTGAATGACCTAATTGACATGGCTCTATTGAGTTTTGTTTAGCTGAAACAAACATTTGGCTCATTTTTCACAAACGCAGTATAACTGGTTATTGGCATCATCGTGTTTGGCTTGGCCGAAGGGGTTGACCACACGGAAATAAGCAACGAGGAGACGTGAAAGTCCTGATCGGCTTATCCACGACCTGCTGGAAGAGTTATGCAAGATGTAATCTGGCAAATCACCTATTATGCAACTCTACTAAGCTTTAGCTCTTGGTGCTTGAACTATTACATTCCGGTATTATATAGGTGGTGCATATTGTGATGTGATCTAAAATAGCTTTTGTACATTTTCTTAGTGATAGTACTTTCAAGCTATAAAATGCATCAATAAATATCATTGATTTAGGTTTTGACCCTTTTAACGCTCTTGTAGAATGTAATAATTCAGAATTTGGTTACCTGAATCGGCACATCTGAACATGAAAAATGAAATTTTACTGGTGCACGAAAATCTCGTAGGTGATTTATCCAAAATGGCATTCACCAGCGATAACAAACTCGCTTCTTCAACAGAACAACTTTTTTCTATCAAGTTCTACTCATTATTACCGCTAAGTTTTACGGAGAAGATAAATATTCTTTAATTGGAATAATTTGTGTTAACTAGAGCCTAATCATCACGGTTGCTCACGAACAGGAAGATTTCCCATCAAGAAGGGGCTTGGTCTATTGTAAACGTAGCCAGTGCTTGACGGTCATTTAAGCGCTGTGTTAATTCTTTCCCTTATCGTTGTTACAGTAAAGCAGTGAGCGCGGAACACTAAAATCGTTTCGTAACACAATGTAGAGAATTGTGAACTGATTAAAAATTCATGAAGAATTTAAGATCTTACGATCAAACTGTTCCGGCATCTTAAACTAAAGGTCAATATTCACTTCACATTAAATGAATAAAATATGTCAAGAGCAGATCTTTCATGAAAGAGCTCAGTCAAACACAAAGAAACCACAAAGTTACTCATATTCATGTCAAACTTTTACGGCAGAAGTTCCTTCCAATAATTCTGACGCGGATTACTACCAATATTCCGTGCACCATTCTCCAGATACAGTTGAATAAAATGTAAATGCGCCAGATGTCAGTGGATACGAAGCATGAACTAATAGCGCAATAGCAGAAAATGCTGAGCGCCTTAACCAGGTGACCCGTTCATTTTGTTGTTGGATACTTGGCATGTGGGCACCTGAAAAGCCCCTACAAAATGGACAACCCCAGGGGAAAATTCTCCGGAAAGAGTGTCCCGCTTTCTTATTCCCACCTAGGCTGCTAACTGTTACACGAATAAAGTCCGAAAGTCCTAACAAATGGATCCGAGTAAACCCACTGCCGACGGGGGAAATTTCGTCATTGCGGTGGAGATGGTATCTCCTTAATTCCACAAAAACTGACAATATGTGGAGGTGATAATTCCTCACTCTTCCAGAATTCAATAAACGTGTTATCCTGATCAGCGTGGTTATTTTCTTATCTGAAATAAGTCGGGTGAATGCACGTTTAAGTCAAGGGTTTGCTTCAAATTAAAACACCACGACCTGAATCTCAGTGCTATGAGAAATATGCTACAACCTGAAGAAATGATTTAGTTATATGCCAAGTCAAAGTGTGCCGACGAGGAAACAATAGATCTCCTTGGAGTATGAGGCGAAAACAATTTCACGATGGAGGTCCTGGATGCCACGCCAAAGCCAAAATCTACTGAAGGATATTGGAGAGCACATCAATTGCTACTGTTTGCTGGTGCTGGAGTTGTACAAATACAAGCTTCAAATTGTTGTGAATTAATCTCACTTCGTTCTCCGTGGCATGCTCATACTAAGTCAAGGTTGAGATAGACTTATGGTGTCTAAAACTGGATAGAGAATAAATTCCTAGTCAACGTGTTCGCTAGATAACTAACTCTAAGGCTTATGGCTTGTGGCAAAAAAATAGCCGGTTCTTGTTGAACAAAAAGAATATAGATCCAGACATTGGTTTACTCAGGGCGTTGCTTATGGGGCTAAAAATGTGCGTAAGACACCTATTGTGGGTTTCGGCAAGACCTGCATAGTACAATGACTGTGGAATCCGGAAAAAAGGATCCATGAACAAGCCGCGATTCCTGTAATACTCGAGCTAACTTCTCCAGTGGCAGTGAAACGTTTCACTGATCCCTGAATTTCGCTCTAGAACAGAGAACTTGTAATTTTGGGCAAGCTATAAACGAATCACTACCGGATTTCGACTGCCAGTTTGAACAAGCATAGGCTTGTACAAAATTCCGTTCGACTATAGGTTCCACTGGACTAACTCAAGTTAGATTACTAGATTCTAATGCTCGAACTTTCGATACCAAGAAAATTCAGCAGCAACATTTTTATTTTAAAATCCTGGGTTACTCTAACGTCTAATGTACCGCAAGTACATAAATTTAGGCTTGGTTAGTGCAACAAATGAGACTAATCAGTGCGTTGCGTTTCGGGATTGCGAGACCTGGTCAATCCGCGTTTCGAACACCGATATCCCCGAAACATTGCTCGTGTCTGGTAGGAACATCGGGTGAGCAATGACGAGATGCGTCATCATGCTTTGGGTGCACACAATCGTCCTCTGATTGAAGTAATCGCTGCACGTCACCTTCGGTGGATTGGATACGTATCGCGTATGAATGCCAATCGTCTACCTTTTCGTGCTCTTTTTACACTCGCTGGGCAAGACTGGGAGAAGTGACTCGGCGGTTAGGCAATGGTTGGGTGTAGAGGTATGAAGAAGTTAGCTTCGGCTTTGGCCTCGGTTGGTGCCTCGCGGTCTCCTGGTACGGACTCAGGAGATTGAGATTGTTGTTGGTTGGAGATGCTGGGAGATGTGGCTCGGAATGGAACTCAGCGGTGCGAATGTTGTGTGGCTTGTCTGTAGAACTCGTGGCTCCTAGAACTAATCCGAAAACAACCAAAAAACAAAACAAGAAATGTGTATGATGAAAACAAAAGTAGTTGGTTTGTTATAGATTATTATTCTCTCCTTCTTGTTTGTCCCTCTCTGCAAGGTTTCATTTCCATATTGTTACGTTGGCCTCATGCTTGTTTTCAGGCAGCTTAAGTATATATATATGTATCAGGTTATCGAATGGTGTTGTTTCTCGAAGCTCGATTTCAACATGATGGCATCGACTCGTTCGCTGAGCTGAGCTATTTGATTGCAAACGCTTTGTCACTAACCGAGATGACATCATCAATGCTAAGATCTCGTGACTCACCACAAGTCCATAGCACTGATGCTGTCACCTCTAATGGTGATGAAACTTTTGCGTTCGAATCGCCTAGTGTAGCAAACAAATCAGCTATATATATATATATATATATATTCTATTGGTCGTGCCGCAGAATAATCTTTCTAAAATCAGCTCAGCTAGCTTAAAAACGGTTGCAAGATCTCAGTAGTAGGCACAGACTGAATCAATATATACTAGACTTTAAATCGCCTGAATATGGTGGTAAAGTTCACAAATTTAGCAATGCCTAATGTTGGAAGCATTTGCAGAGATGTTCGGTAACTAGGGTGTGCCCCTGACGATTTTCTCAGTCTAACGGAAACCGTTTAGATCTGACATCACTTTCGAGGGGGAAATTAGGCACAGAAATCGATTTTTCGTAATCCGATCTGGCTTATTCTGATTGCAGACATTTGATGCCCCATTCGTAGATTGGACGATTTGTCAATGGTTCGCGTGATCACACCAGTTACTCGATAGTGGCAGACCGAAATGCACCCAACCTTCGACAATCGATTTTTCTTCTTTCTGAATTAAAATGTCTACCTTCATACTCCGCATCTGTCGGACAAACTTACACGAGTCATGTGATCAGCGGTACACAGGGCTGTGATATGTTAAAACAGTTCAGTCATATGGTCGAATATGGTCAAAGATGACCATCTCGCTATTCGGCCTATTATAAGACCTAAGACACCAGCAGGATGCTGTGCAATACCGACCGATGAAGCACTTGAATTAAACAAAGCAATCATGACTTACTTGCGTAAATCAGTTCGGTGATCTCAGAAACTACCAGTGAAGAGAATTTAACCGTCTTGAATCTAAGTTTGGTTAGATACATGGTGCAGTTTCCACTAAAAGTTCATTGATCCTAGATATCAGACCGATTTTCCATAATTACCAGGTTTTCGATGTGGAAACCACTCCAGGTTTGTTTCTTCTATGACTAATCAAAATATTGTCAGAATGATCGATTAGCAGGTCCGGTGTTTAATTGTCGGTTAGTGACAGTGTTGTTGTCCAATGACAGTCTCAATCAGAACTGGATAATCCAGGGTTGGATACAACTTTTCCGGGTATACCGGAGGGTCGACTTTCCATTTGGGATTCCATTGAAAAAAATATTTTCAATGAACCATTAGTGCCTACGAATATTTGAAGTTTTTCACTCCTAATGTATGCCAGTAAAACGCGGAGTTCCAGAACAATAAACCCGGGATCCACTTTCCCAGAACATCTTGTACAGTGCAAGTAAAAAAATCACGAAGAATATCTCAGCCAAAGTTTACCTGTAATTTATTAACCAAATGTAGTATGGATATATACATATATAAATATATATGGTAGATTAAATTAAATGTAGACGTGTTCACCACGCGCCTTTGCTTGTTCTATTCGTGTCAGTATTAGCACAAGACTCATTTTGACCACATATGCTGCGTGCATCTCAGATATTTAATACAAAATTACCTAACGAGTAGCCTTATTCCAGATACAGAGGCAGAATATTTTCGATCCATTGGATAAAATATTTGGTTATTTATGCGTACCCACCTGGGCGGACAACACAGTTCCCTGCAAAGCATCAAAATTTGGGAATACAAGCCATCAGAAATGTAATTCGATCGTGACAGCAATCCTGAGTGGAGATCGGAAGTGAGGTTGCACTTCGTAGCAACTTTGCTAAGTAGTGATACTTGTGGTTTTCTTTTACGAGAGGAACAAAATGCATTCATCAAACCTGGAAGACGGCTGGTAACGAAGTTTTGTCAGTCAATAGGATACAGAAGAATGGATCCGAGCAAAATGCATTATGCGTATATTATAAATCACGGGACCAGAACAATGCCTAGATAAACAATATACGCAGTAGCGAGCTACAGAAGTAAAGTCCTGGTTGAAAGACAATGGATCGGACTGAAAATTTTCACGTGCAAGCGGGATAACGGAAGATTTTAGTTATCGAGATCAGGAAAACTATGGCGACCAACCAAATATCACAAGATCAAAACCAAAGTCTAATGACACCTCCAGTAGTTCATTTTACTTCGAAGATCAGCGCCGTAACAAGCCGACTGGTTGCTCTGCTTTATTCCTTGCTACCCAAAGGACAGACAATACCAAGGACGCTAGATGACCTATTGAAACCAGATAATCCAATCTCTTCCCTCGAATTGAAGCTTCGTTAAGATTTTAGATGGATACGTTCATCTTAGCTATGGTATTGTTGTTCATATCGAGATCCAGACAACGATGAACTGATATTAGATGAATCAGTATAAGCTAAGCACGGCGCTAATCGTTAGCATACACTTTGACACTGTTTCGTATATCCACTTAGATAAACTATCAGAAATGGAAATAGTGAGCAACAAAAACCATCTGCAAGTAATGCTGAATACAATGCGGTCTAACAATCACAAGTGTGTTCTATACATAAATGAGTGGACAAAGCATCCACAGACATTTCTCTAGTAATCAAGATTGATTCAACTGCGGTCTACAATGAATCGGTTTGGTGCCAGTTGCCGAGATCTCGTGCTTACCGAGCGGAAGGTTTTTTCGTACGACTTGTGTGCGCCATATCGATCGATCAGCGGTCGATAAGTGGGCAAGAACAACAAGGAACACAATCCACTTCTCACATCTTCGTTTCTGAATTCTTCATTCAAACCCTATCTCTAATGACGGTAGTAGATCAAGCAGTAAATTGTTTTTGAATCACTCGTCGGTCACAATTTTCAAGTCATAGGGATAACGGGCGACAGTGATTATACTATTCCCTGGAAATCTTTACTCTTGTATGCCTCTTCCGTGAACTACAACCATCTCTGTGCATGAAACCACTCTTTTCGGTAACTATTATTCCGGAAGTTACCTAGACTAATGGAGTACACCTTTTCGATTGGATGCTAGAATACGTGCTTTTTTTCTAATAACAGTCCTCTTGTTTGTTGCTCGATGATTATATTTAATTGAGTGACGTTTTTGGTTCTCACCCTGTTTCAGTGACTCACCCAGAACTCATTCACTGAGAACGTCGACATGATAGGTGAGTTCACCAGCTGGAAATAGGAACCAGTATGCTGAAATTGTCCCAACTATATAATATGCAGTCCAAAACGACAAAAAATTCACAACAAAAGAAGGTACCGTTAGAATCCAGGCATAAAGTGTACAAGCGTTCCTGTGTGTAATAATAAATGAACAGAATTTTATTTCATGTTTTATTGGATACACGATAAATTTATTATATTTTAGGAGAGCCGCCGCCGACTGGAACAACGACCGATGGTCGGAGGAGTCATTCCCGCGACCTTTTCGGCCAAAAGCCACGACGTTCACCACCAGACAACCTCCACTCAATCTGGTCAGAAGTCAATGGACATTGCTCTATGAGTGGATTGTTTCCTAACACACGATCTCAGATACATGATGACGACGATGATGATGATGTTGAGAATGTTGATGATGACAATGATGGTGATGATGATGATGATGATGATCATAGTAATGATGAAAACTGTTGATCATTTTTAATTCCGTGCTCTTGTGGGTTAAATGCAAGTAGAAAATTGGTTTTGTTTCATCTAGCCAAAGGTTATTTGAAAAGAGCAACCACTGGGCATCACGGAAATTGGAAACTGATAATCGAACTTCTTCTGTAAAGTTATCAGTAGCGGCTGCGTTGACAACCAAACATGTTTAATCCGCACTAGACAGACTACACACTGGTCAGTAACACGTTCACCCTCCTTGTTCTTCCATTACTTTATCCACGCTTTCATATATCCAAGTGACTAAATTGTTCACGTAGACTTTGCTCCTGTGGTTTTGCTTCATGCATTTTGATTTCAAGCGCAAAATGACGGCATTTATGTGCTTGTCCAGTGCCCGTAAGACAATAATTAGATGTCAAACAGGTTGATATTGATGTCGGTGGGGAGGGAATAGCATAGTCACCAATGTGAACTTCAGCGCGTTCTTGCAAGCTAGTTAACGAATGCATCACCAGTAGGTACTTCTTTAGAAAAACCCCATCAGACTGAGAACAAAGCGACGCAGATTGGAGCGGTGCAATACGCTATGCAACAATTGGTTTTCTGAAAATACTTTTTGAATTGACTGTCCAAAATAATGCCCCGTGTGACTGTCACAGATGTCATATCAGTTCGAATGAGATTTGAATCTACCGGTATGACCATTTCTAATATAGTACCGCCAACGTCACCAGGCAAAGTGAAGACTATAGTTTTGTTATCCATTCAACTGACATGTCAAGCTGACTTTTGTAGGCCTCTGCAGCATACACTTGTCAATGACTGCCAAAATGAAATTCCTACAAAATCAAATTCTTGTGCAAATTCAACACAATCGCACATTTTTACTTACTGTTTCACATTAACTGAGGGATGCAGTATTTTATATATATATATATATATATATATATATATATTCATCATATTTTACACCAGGAAATCAAATTTATTTGGCTTATCCTGCCATTGGATTAACGGAAGTGATCAATAACAAATCTTTCAATGTTAACTGGAATAGCTCCGTTGACGTACCTTCATTCCATTAGTTTCCTGCATTCGAAATGCACCGTTGTTAGGGTTTTTCGCAAAATATCAAAGTGCGACAGCCTTAATCTACTCCAAAACATTTGACGATGTTCACTCAGCAATATCAAAGGTTACGTGAGTCTACACACCTAGACACCAAGACAAACTACTACTGCAGGCCTGCAAAAACAACATTACGTTTAATGTGCTCAGACAAAATAGACCTGACGTTGATAGCAATTTTCCTCTATTGGAATCTTCGCCATCCACCAAACTTCATATAATACAAAGCTTACCAGTTTCCAAAGAAACATTTAGGTTGCTCAGTGAAGTCCAATCTTCATGTCAGTTACAAATAATGGAGCGATCTCTATCCTTTAACTGAATTACGCTTGTGGTCACTGCCTGAAATAAATGATCAACTTTTTGTTTCCAATGCACACCCTAACGGTTTCTACTTTTTAATTTCACATGACTTGCCTAGGCAGTTACGGTCTCCACATTAAATCGTCCATAGACCGAGCCAAATGTAGACTCATCGGGAGTAAGCGTGGTTTTAAATTTTCCAAAGATGTCGTTAAACAACATCGTTTGCAAATGACTGCTCGCGAAGACCAACTTTTGTGTACCGAACTTCGGCTAGAACCGTATGAATTAGGCCAAGTTGATCATCTTCGCGTCAGTGACACTGACTAGTGGTTCACCGCGATTTGAACTGGTTGACTGGTATGGATGCATGTGGGTACAAAGCTTTAATGCACTGTCGCTGAAGAACCACAAATAAATACAATGAAAATTTTTGCCGTGACCATTTTAGACAAATCATTCGTTAAAGCTGAATGGCTAATCCATTGGTCATGTTTAGTTGCCTTGAGTTGGTACTGGAAGCCAGATGCTTTGCAGGATGAGGAATCCAATTAAACCATTGCATATCCAAAAGTCGAAGCTACCAGCCGGAATTGAACATGACCCATGTCACACCACTGAACTACTGTGCACGCGGCTCTCGAAGACAAGAAGCGTAAGTGGACATTCCTTTTTCTGCAAACCACTGTTTCAATGACGTGCAGCAACTAACTCGGTCTTAGTCATTGGGTTAGCCTCATCGGTCACCCTAAAACAGGAGCGTAAAGCAGGGATAAACGGGATCCGAATGAATTTTTTGATTAGTCTTCACTTGTTTTAAAGTGGCATGAGAACATAAACATTCCTTCGTGATGACAGAAAAGACAAAACCAAAATTATTGGGGTTGTTCAGGATGTTCACAGAAGGATTTCTCCCCTTTCGGTGGGAAAATAAAACTATCAAGAGTGCAGAGTGCAAAGTAAATCCATGAAGAAGCACATGTAGCTGGGTGGTGTGAGTCACTTAAAATCTGTGTTACCCGTTTGCATTGATAACTGACAAAGCGACAATAGTCACGTGATCAAAACTAGATTGGATTTTGTGTATCACTGAAATTTTGATTATCTAGTGCCAAGTGTGTGCTGATGTGGCCAGAACGCCTTAAGACTTTGGTGTACTTCTTGCTAAGTGGTGCACCGATCGGCGATGAAGACAGTTGAAATTTGGACATGACAACTAGTGACCACTGGTACTAAATTAAGTTGTGGTTGAGTGATTTCTTCATTGTTGCAATTGTGAACAGATTTTGAGGACACCCAGATAGCGCAAGCTTGATTTATTCAAGCTTCTTTGTTGATCTATACCAACCTGAAGAACAAAGGGGAAAGATCAATAGTCTCGGTTTTGATTATCACACGAACTACTAACCCGTTGTCATTCTTCATGACTCGAATGAAACTAATGTCAAGACCAAATAAGAAATGTACACTCATAAGGATTACGGGACGGAAAGATACCGGGTTTGCATACACAGTGAGTGGCAATACCTATTTAAATGTACGTATATTCCGAGAAATTCTCGTTTTTTTTGCATCCAAACGAAGTGAAGAGATTCACAGGGCTCGGGAACTAAACCTAAGTGGATAACATGTAACTAGACTGAGTGAATTGTATTGCGCAATTGACTATAATTTGGGTACACTCCACAAATATACTGTGGCTGTCAGTTACTTCTAGGGCTTAAGAACCAATTAGGTTGGCTTATCACGTGGATGTGACTGCGGGCACGACTGAAATGCTAAAGAGGTTCGAACACATGAAGTAATACGATGCTGGCGATGCAAACAATCAAGCATGCGAGGGATAGAACATAACGGGCTAATGATTATCATGTGCATTGCCAGAAAAGAATACATACCAGCTTCAATAACAAACGCATTTGTTCTTCTAGGTGCCCGGTGTACAAGATTCTCAATGTTCTTCGATACCTTTAGTCCATATTCTTCCGAAATCTGAGAGGGATGTGACAGGAGAGGGCCGAATTTATTCAAGCGCCTCTAAACGGTTTTAGTGGTTTCAATGCCGTTACGGATTAAGACTACAGTATACAAGTAAATCTAATTGGAATTAAAATTTTGTCGCATATTAATGTTGTTACTGCAATTATGTCTTACTCCTAAAAGGTTCAAAATAAATGCCCCTCACCTGACTTAGTGTAGGGCTCCACATGCCTAATCTAAGAGGGCTCTAGTGGTATCAAAAGAGATCGAAAGTGGTTCAAAGACAGCTGCTGACTGAACCCACAACACAACCTGGTCAGAAATACATTAGCAGCATCTCAGGACATAACTCATGTGTTCCCTCGTAGTGGAAAAATCGGAATGTCCAGTCGGGCGCCTCCAAATATGCACGTATGCGCGTGCGTGAGTGTATGCAGGTGCGTGTAGCTGAGTGCGCATTTGACATGCGGATAAACGGGAAACATGAAATCACCATTTCAAACCGAACTATGCTGGGGCATAAATTTCCGAGCCTGGACAGATTCCTTGTCCATGCTGTTCCCAATATGAGAATTCATATCCGCACATGTATATCGAATAGCACTGGACGCCTCCGTAGATAATCCGGCCTCTTAGAACTGTCTCTTAGTAGGCTTGTCAACTACACTGAAACATCATTATATCGATAAGCACACGAAAGCTAGTCCACCGGTAATGCACACTTCACCTCTCCTGCTGGTGTAAGTCAGTTGTTGTTGTTATCGTCGTCGTCAAATTGATTATCATTTTCTTGTCCGCCAATGAAACTAAAGTCAACACATACGTACATGTTCTTGTACCTGTCGTTGCTTAACCCTTGTTTTGCTTGCCCATATATATATATATATATTCTATTCCATCCGTTGTAGTCAAAATTCGTCTATGAAGGTCCTCCTACAAGGGACAGAAGCTGTTCATCAAAACTAGCAGCCATTTGTTTTAGCTAGACTGTGAGGCAATTCATCATCCTGCTTTTCATGCGGGCTATGGAAACTGACGATGAAAGTCAGTCGTCACCATGTCTTGCCTGGTTAGATGATAGGGTAAGCAACAGGAATGACAACAGTATGAACATTAATAGCAGGTCGGCGAGCAACAGCAGCCAGAGCAACAACAACATCAACGTTGATTTGCCTTTCCTAATGAATACTTGACTTGTGGCACGCACTAGTGTGCCAGAATTATTTATGCGGCACATTTGTCAACGTGGCACATGAGCGGGCCCGTTTGCAAGTGGGCGCTTGTACAGAAAATAACACTTGAATGTGTTTGGCTGGGATTTATTTGGCCTATACAGGCAACGGTGAACAAGGCCAAGACCCCCTGGATGCTATTTTACCGTTCATCATCATCATCCCACAGCTGCGGGAGACGGACGCAGACTGCTTCAAATAGATGTTTGATTTGCAGAGCCTTCGAGCATTGGAAAATAAGAAATCAGGTGGAAACAATGAAACTAATTTCCATGTCGTGTTCCCTTTAAATCTCCCAATTCACGAGACGGTTGCACATAAAAGGGTGAATATCAATGGACTTCTAGAAAGACCTAACCAAACAAGCATCGGAAATTTTCCTCTCATGTAACTCCACTGTATCAGGCCAGCAAAATTATGGATAAAGCAGTGGTTTCGGTGGTTACATTTGTCACCCCCGCTTGGTTCAAGGGGGGTGGCGATGGACAAATTAAAAACGATAGCTTTGTGGTGTATTGCGTGACACGGCCTCATCGCTGTCACTTCACGTTTCAGTCTTGCGTCACGTGATTACAAACGAAGTACTAGAAACTATCCTGTCTTTGGTGCTGTTTCTCTGCAGTGGTAGACCATTGTGTTAGCCTGCTGCTCCATTAACTTTTCGTACACCAATTTGGCTTGCATCAATCACCGAAGTTTTCAATTGGTTACGCCGATATGAAACACCAGTAAGCAGATTGCGCGGTTTACTAAAACTGTCTTCAATTATGAAAGACAGATGTTACGTGCGCATGTGCTTATGTGCGCATGTATGTATGTATGTATGTATGTATGTATGTATGTATGTATGTATGTATGTATGTATGTATGTGTGTGTGTGTATGTATATATGTATGTATGTATGTATTTGTGTATGTATCTAGTAAGCAATTTGGGATGTGTGCTTGTACGTATTGATGTGTTCACGCATTTGTATGTATGTGCATGTTTGCGTTTGTGTGCAGGTGAGTGAGCATGGAAGCGGGTTCAAAGTAGTGCAGCATTATGTACAAGTACCTCGGCTCCTATGCTTTTTATCAACGTTTAATGGGCAGCGTACAACTGTGCATGTTTTTTGCCATAACATTTGTGCATGTTATACTAATGTTTCAACAGACGCACCGTCAATCGACCGTATTTTGCCGCTATCCCGACGAGATGTTCGGACACACGAACGAAGTTGAATTATGGTCATGTTACGATTCGAAATACATTTTGCGGACAGGTTTCTGAACCCGAATACACACGAGTAAAACGTGTCTATGCGCCCGGGACCACGCACTCAAATATGAAAGCAACCATGTGCATGCTTCCGGTAGATGTGAGATGAACAGATGTGTTTGTGTATGTACGCGTTTGTGTGACAGGAATAGAATTTGAGAATGTGGAAAGCTGAAACACAGGAGGAAGAATGTCGATTACAGCGCAAAGAAACAAAGTGATGCGTGATGCTGCATATTACCCTTAAAAGCTAACAACATTGTGAATAAAGACCAAAGAATTAGTTCCGCATTCTCTCATAGTTGCTAGCCAATTAATATAGCTTGTCAAACGATGCGTTGATAAATCAGCATAAATAGTGCTATCGAGAACAAAAGTTACATTCACGCCTTCACAAGGTGAACGGCATAATTGAAAGAAAAAAGTGATGAAATATATCTTTTCTAAAACCTCTTTCTGGGACTTCAAGTATTACATTCAAGGAAAACTTGCTAAGTTCAGTGAAAATCTTTATAAGATCAGGTGACAGTCGGAGATATTGTTAAGTGTATTTGGCAAGTGCAAATAAGTAAAATTTGTGAGCAGGGTGAAAAACGAACTACGATATATATTGTGACTTGCCATACCTTTCCTGATTCGTTTTTTTCAAGCGGTTTTAGTTGTGAAACTTCAATGCAGAAAAGCTGGTTTTCAATTGTAGTCAGACATTGATCTGGGTCCCCGAAGGCTGCAAGAATACACCCGATATGTTATCGCCTTTTGATTGCTTAATGCCCAGTTGGTTGACCGACTAACCGACCGAATGACCACTCCATTGGATGACATGTCGACTGAAATACCAACGGTTTACATCACCAAAAACCTCAGTGAATTGCGCACAAAACTGTCATTCGGCAACAAAAATCACCATTCACTGTCAAGGGCAATCGAACCTTAAGATGTGGTAATCTATCTCTGTCTAGTTTTTGGGTAAACTTACTCAGTAGTGGATACACAGTAGTAAATTTCTAAGATGCTCTTCAGTGATTTACACCTTCTGTTTCTAGTCCCTCTTTGGCAGCACTGCTACGAACCTCCCAGATTCATCGTGTTCTCCCCGTTCATCTCGCGGAAAAACTCCGGTACAACAGTATAATTCGCCACCTGAATCTATGCATAGACAAATGCATGCAAATTAAGCTGGTAGGAATATGAAACCGAATTTCTTTTATTTTCAAATCTCCACTCAACTAGAGGCGAATGTCTAGAGATTAAATAACTATTCTTGAACTACGTCTTTTTGAATCTGTACTGTTAGAAACTCCAAAGAATAATTGATTCTCAGCTCATCATCAGGAATAATCAAAGTGCATGTTAGTAGTAGGAGATTGAATGTTTTCATGAAATAATTCACCATGTGATATGATCGGTCAACTCACGATAAAGAAACCATGGAAGCACTGTACAACTGTTTCATCCTTGTCAGGAATCATGAGCAGTGCATATGGACCGAGCCCGAACTGGGACGCGAACCCGGGACGAACGATCGTGAGTCGAAGGCCTTAGCCATTACGCTACCGGGCTTGCTGTGAACGGTTTGTTGAACTTCACCACATGATAATATTGCACATATTCGTGACTGATTTGCACGGTTACTGTCCGCTAGCTCAGAGCGATCGATCCCTACTGATAGATGACTTCTGTGCAGGTAGCCTAATTACGACGAATGCTTTCGATATGACCTACAGAGCTTGATTAGTTGGTACATTTTAGTAGTAGGAGATTGAATGTTTTCATGAAGTAATTCACCATGTAATATCATCGTTCAACTCACCATTAAGAAACCATGGATGCACTGCACATGGTTTCGTAATCATGGAAGTGTTGCAAAGCAGTTTCATCCGGCTGCAGTTGCACTGTTTTACCATTTACTTGCATCATAAGTGAAACTACGATGTAAATATATTTCAGGAAAGGAACCGCGGTGAAATGGATAAACTGACCGACGATGGGAAGATTGGAACCTGCAAGCTTCAGGCTGATAAGTTATCATGGTTACTGCTTGATCACCGTCTGTTAAGAATTAGCTGCAGCGCACAGTCATGGAATCTGATTCTGAGTTGAGCGATTATATGCCGGACAGAATTAACACTAGGCTATCCTGATTGAGCTTCTACATCGTTCATCGATCGCAGGTTCTCCAAGACGGACAATGATCTGAGCTTTGACATCGCATGGTAAATCATTTCCCCTACAAATCCGAAGTCCTACTTTGAGCTTTGATTTAGTGAACCTCGGACTTATGCCACCGAAGATTCTACAGGTAATATTGGCTCGAATTCCTCTTATGTTAAGGGCATTCTCTGTACCCCGTATTATTTTTTAGTCTCAAGGGAATTATCATAAAGATGACAAGTGTTTGTCTATATTCCTTTTTGAATATTGGTATTACAGATGGCGACACATGACAAAATCTACTAAGTCATTACTAAACGAGTGGATATTTTTTATTTTTTCCTGTTGCAAATGTATTTCTTAGGATGCGAGTTAATTGGAAAATTGACAATTGTCTCCGCTTTCTCATTTTACTAAAACAATTATGCCTGGTAACAATCTTCGTTTATTTTGTCACCATTCATGTGCTCAAAAGATAGCAAATTAGAAAGCCGTTTAGTATGGCCCTCATTAAAAGCGGGACAGCCCAACGGCGCTTAAACGGCTAACAGTACTGTTAAACCTGTTAGAAAAATGTGGACACCGGATAAGTTTTGACTGAAAAGTCTTTGAATTATCCGTTCCTTAATCAGTGTCATAACGGTCAAGATTAACTACAGATTGAGGTTTTCTGAACAGATCACTTTAAATCGTTAACAAAATAAAACAGATTCTTTGGATTAATTTCAAATTTATCGCCAACCACGACGGGGTTGTTGAACGCCGATTTTGCATGCACCGATGAGAAGAGGCCTTGCAATGCGAAGAAGCAATCTGGGCGCTATGTGCAAATCACTGTAAAAATGGAAGGAAGTCAGGGAAAACTAAAGCTTATTTACAGGGAATTGTGTTCAGCCGGTTTTGGTCAGTGGTCAGTTCTGCCTAGTCGGTCTTATAAGCATGCATAAAAACGTTAGTTCCACTAAGAACAGCCTAAAAGTAGAAGCCAGCATCGCGTCCACAGAACAGGGATGAAAAATCCGCGGCATACGTACGTGCCTACTTTCTCCTTCAAATGCACATTTGGAAATGATCCACTGATACTGGTGAACTAATCTGACTGCGGATAGTCTGAGGACTGTTGGCCAGATTAGTGTACGCAGAACCCAGACACTGCAGTTCCCTTCCCACGCAATGACTGAATTTCAAGTAGTGAAGAAATGCTGACTCAGCAGCTGGTAAAGTGTCAGTCAGTCTTAGACCGAGGGCAGTTAGTGAGGTTCTCGAACAACTAGGAATTCTTGGATTCTATCTAGTTTATCGAATGCCTATTGTAATCCATTTTGAACCTAAATCGAACCTATTCGTGGATAGCATTTCTATAAGAACTTAGTAAGTTCGGATTTCCATGATAACCTTGTGAATAATGACTACTGATCGTGTTAGCACTGAGGAAAGTGAACGGAAATATTGAACTATCCCCGCAAATCTGATCCAATAATCAAGAACATTATTTTAGTTCCGGAATGCTATCGTTTATTTCTGTAATGTTAGTCTAACTACTTAAAAACTTGAGAGCTACCGGCCGTGACAAATAGGCAAATTGGGTCTGGAAGCTGGAAATACTCCGTGATGAGATACTCACATATTCAGATAGTGTTCCCCTAATATTGACTTTCTTTTAAAACTAGAAATCTTAACATCAGCCTAGTTATCTGCTATTCAACCGGCAGAGTAGCAATACAATTATCGAAAGTCTATTTTCGCAACCAAATAACACAAAAGCGTTAATCTAAACACTGGATAAGGAAGAACGGCGCACCCATTTCTAGCCGTTTGTTACTGATGTGGTCATGAAGTGGATTAGGGAGAGATTTCGTCTGGCCCAGACGAAATCGCAAACTAGTACAGCCTAGTTGAGTTTAGCTCGATTTTTACAACCGTCAACCTTGCCCAACTCGTTCGAGTTTTAGTTGCCACCGTACAGCAGCGTCTAACCACATGGTAAATAAACGAGAAATTGCAGAATATCAGCTGCATTGTAATGAAGTGAGCGAATTCGTGGAAGGCGTTGATCCATGTCAATTCTCGACCACCATTGTCCCTTGAGATGGCGATTTCGTGGGCTCCTCTCCAGCACTCTACCTGTGTCTACGTGAGTCACACCAAAGGCTTAAACTTTTAGTGCCTTCTGCTGTCACTGGCTAGCAACCTTGATAAATCTCCTAAAGACAGCGCACAAAGAGGCAGTCGTTCTGTGAAACATGCGCAACATGTGACCTAACCATCTTAACCCACACATATTCAGTTCTTGTTCTAAAGACTAAACCATGCAATCTGCCGATCCAGTTGTTCAACAGCATTTTGCAGCTCGGAGATGCAAACGAATTCCAAACATACATAAGCTATTGTTCGCACAATCAAAAACATCGCGACTTATGCAGGTCTCCATTCAGTAGCACAAAATCCGTCTGCACAGTCCAAGTCTAACATTTTCTTGTCTGACCAAACATCAATACCGCCATTCTTGCGTTAGGATAGGACGATTTCTATGATCATCTTAATTATGACGTCGAAGAGGAAAACTGGCAAATGGGAAGGCCTGGTGGACAACAAATCTCATGGTGAACTTGTGTCTGCATAGGGATGAATCTGGCATCGACCAATCGAGATGAACTAATTTTCTGTCAAACTCTTCAGAGGATTTCATGACCTGTGAAACGATGCATTCAGATCCAGAAATTCGGAAATCGAGGGCCTACGAAAGGTGTGCTTATGTGCTTACGATCAATACGGCGCAAGCCTGATCGGTAAATGGTTTGATTCTCAAGTAAACCGCAGACCATGTGTACAGATTAAACGGTCGACATCTGACCTTTTCCTATCATTCCTCAACCTGTTCCAATTTTTCCTTATTCGTATGCCATGCATTTTAGCCCTGAACTTTATTGCTTGTCACAGATTTTCATCTGTCTTGTCCAAAGCTATGTAGAGTGGTTCCTATAAAAATGCATTAAAATCGCAATTCTAGGTCAAATTTATAATCGGCATTGAATTGAATGATACCATATCTGCTCAGTAGAAAGCAAGCTCGTGAATTTGATCTGAGCACCTTAAGTACTTATAGAAATGCATAAATCGGACGGATATTCGTTCATCTGAGGGCCGTGAGAAGACTGAACAAACTGTGCTCATGACGATGTGTCAGTAATGGGAAACGGTTTAATTAAGATTATAAACGATGGGAAAAATCTGAGTATTGTCAAGAAAGTCAACATTTATATCCCTGTGATGAAATTCTGGTGAGAAGATTTGAAAGATTATCCCATGAAAGTCACAAGCCAAAGTGACAACATTGTATGAATAGCGTTGCTATCGTCGATCAGAATTGTTTCATTTGTTCTCCACATCTGATGATAACAGACAAATAGTGACGACGAAAAAGCAATAGGAAATGCCACTTGCATTCATAAAAATAAAAAAAGAAAGCAGACTAGTAGTCAAATAACGATGTAATTACTCTTATTCTTTATCTTTCAGCAAAAGTGGGATATTTGAGGTAGTAGGGACAATTTTTTTCCTACGATGAACAGACTGATTAGGGGATGCTTTGCCTAGAGGGAATTAAGTGAATTTGTTTTATTTTACTCAAATCCGTCTCATTTAGCCATATACGCGGTGCTCAGTTACCTTAGGCTGTTCAATCCTAATTAGTCATGTTTTCCTGTACCCTGCGGGAGAGGGCATTCATAAACTTTACGGCAAATTGTACCGCTAAACTGTTTGTGAAAATTATCCACCAACTGTAAAATTCATCTGTTCTTGCCATGATGGTTCCCATCAGACAAAAAAAAACAGAAAACTTCCTCAAACTATTAGCTAATTTCCTTTTTCAAAAATGACTGAAATCCTGTACACAATTTATATTCAAAATTTTGACTGGAATTTGCCTCGACAAATTTATCCTCGGTGAATCTCAACGCCCGCTCGTATTCACTTCCATCGAGAACTCTGTGTGTTTGGTTGATATATGTTTCCATTCATCCGAAGGTTTCAACTTTTATTCAATTGTACAGTAACACTGGAGATGTTCCGTTGATCTTTAATCTTCCCTCGTGTGGGGAGGGTCGTTATATTGCCGTCTGTCTATGATAACTCATAATGTAAATTCGATCCCTCGGAGTTTGATGAGAATTTCCAGGAGACATTATATTCATTGTTTCCACTTGTTCTTTCATTAACAGACGGTGACACTACCGGTTAGTTATAAAAGTTTGCAGACCAATTGAGAATATGATGCTGATATGCGCCAGTAACACGAGCAGCTGATAATCCCATGGAAATCAACAGCCAGGACTGGACCCATTTTCCCTTAACATAACGTAGATTGGCAAAAATATTTACTAGATGAAAGAGTTTTATTATAAATGAAGAGGTTTGATTTCCCTTAAATTTTCACTCGGTAACATTGGTTTCATACATTTTAGAATCAAAACAGTTAGGCTCACATTATTATTAATGACGCCGTTTGAAACTTCATCTCAATCCGACCTTCCAACAAGGTAGCTCCGGAAAGATGAGCTGAACCTCCGTTCTGAGGCCCTATCACTGCAATGTTGCCGGCCTTGTCAAAGATTACGACAGCTCTCCAAGTACTTATTGTACGATCATGGCAAGTCAACAAAACACACATTCATTGACCCAAATGATTAGTATCCATGTTTTCTTACAATCACACAGCCTTCAGTGGAAAAGATGAAATCAATAATATTCGGCCAACAGTTGAGCCCTCTTTTATCCAAATCCATGTTTGTCAGGTCAATAAGACAACTAAACATTTTGCAAGCGAGGAAGAACAAAAATCCTAAATTTTACCCTTGAAGGAAATGACCTCAGATGCGTACTTTCCCTGCTTGTCCCGCGCATACACACGGGCTCGGTAGTGAAACTCACAGTTCAGTCAGGACTACGCTAACTTAAAAAGTCCTACTTAAATCTAAGAGACTGAAGTGGTTCAAGCCAAGTCTCACATAATATTCTAACTTTTCACTTAACCAGACAAATGAGCCACGCGGAAGTGTTAAACATGACCGTTCACTGCCACCGAAGTGCATAAGAAGAACTGAGCCTCCAAAACTCAGGTAATGGTGAAAGTATAAATGCAACAGAATGCTGCAGCGTTTATTAGCTTAATGCGTCTTGGGAAACTGAGGTCAATCACTTTGTTTTTGGATCCCAGTGACTTACTCTTTGGACAATAAAGCTGAATTATTCATATTAGATGCATTCAACGACTGTTTATCAGCATTGCGCTTTGACCTCAATTGTTTATTTGTATTTCATTCCACTTACTGAGACAGAAGAACTATGGTATGAAATATTAAAGCTGCTGATCAGGCCTGAAGAAACTTGGAACCTCTAGATGACCGTCTGGATCCCCGGAGTGATATTGCGTGGTCTCCCTCTCCATGGATGACATTGGCAAACATTCGTACTTTTAGACCGAGTTGACCTGTCATGCAATGTTTGATTTCACCAGACGACGATACAATGCACGACGAAAAAGTCTCTGACGTCGGTCACATTGATATATTCCAATCGGATGGTACAGTGGTGCGGTATGGTAGTTTATTCAAGAAGTAGATATGTTTCGGATAAAGAGTTTGTACGAGTACTGTCTATTGGGAGCTGTCTGTTTTTATCTAGCTAACTTCTCGAACAACAGGAGTAGAAGTAGCCAAATTCGGCTTGGGTTCAGAGGTGGCTAAATCTCTGTCTGACGCGTTCCACTAAATCGTTAAACACAAATATTTTGATTTTAATCTCCGTGAAATTCCCGTTTGACAACTCTCCCGAAACTAGCAATTTAATTACTTCACAGATGGCTATCGAACGGGGGCTATGTTCGGATAGTCAGGAGTAAATGATTCACAAAAGACGATCTTCGTTTGAAAGATTCCAAATGGTTTCAGCCCTTCAGTCTTCTCTTCTAACCTAGGTTAACGCTAGAAAGCATGGACAAAAATTTGTTTCCCAACCACACTTTTTGTAACCATTGAAATCTCCCTTCATCTCCTCTCCCCGAGGGCCTCAACTCGTCTCCCTCTCCTCGTATCTCTGTCTCAGTGTGGATTCGTTTTTTTCATTGGAGGTGGTTTCATGCCACAGGCGAGCGGAAGTCGTGTTGATTAATTACAAACCCTTGGTTTCTGCACCACTGTCTCCAAACCAACCAAACAAACAACTCTGTTTATGGAACCCGGCAAATTGCTTTGATGTAAGCCATTTAGACCGAAAAATCAGTTTGATCCTGTTCGACAATTTGCCAGAATATCCGGATTACAAATTGAATGTATTAACAAGGGGGTGAAAACCATCAAAATATTAAGCAACTGGAGTGGATAAGGAAAATATGCTTATTAAGCCTGAAATGATTTGGCTATATTTTCTTTGGCAAAATGAAGCCTTTAAGTTATCAACAAGAGCAAAATCTGGAACTAATGGCGACAATTTTGACTTACAAATTTGGTTGCATTTGGATAGAGCTTATTTTCCTTAGCGTCCCAATCCGGCAGAATTAATGATCCTGTGAGATTCGGATCGAACACCTGCTTAAAAAATATTTATTTTCCGGCGGAGCTAGTAATAGGGAAAATAATCCAGTCTGGTAATTACGTTAGTAGTACTGAAATTGGCAGTAGTATGGTTGATAGGGGTAGCTGTAGTAGTAGCTTTATGAAAGAATAAAATGCAGCGACTCTCGGTTTAGTCTCGGAAACTCAGTGAGACAAATGATTTCGAAAATCGGCTTGCGAAACTCTTCGTGCGAATACCACTACTAGCCCAAAACCAGGTCGTAAATTTGTCCTCATTCCCGCGTGATTGTTGCCGGAATAGGAACTGCAGCCCTAAGTTTTGCAAACCGATAGGTTCGATCCGCATAACATCCAGGACGATCTCGTGACCTACCGGGCTGTGTTAACGAACAGAAGCGGATATGTAGCCAGCAATCTGCTATTTGTATGTCGAAAAGTGAGCCATCCCCAATAGATGTTGTGGTAACCACCAGACCTGAACCCATTGGCGACGAAAAGCAGCTATGCCGAATAAAATGGGACTCTGTGTTAGGAAGCAAACGCGGCTCCGGGTGATGGAAGCAGAACGGCTCACTAAATTAAGAAGAGTGACTTATCGCGTAAGAAATGTTCACAAAGTGGTACCATTACTCAGAATCTAAGCAGTTTAAACATGTTTAAGTCTTTAAAATGGGTACCTGAATGCCGCTGAGGCTGGATGCCAAGTCGAAGTCATCTGAACATGAAAAACAAACACTAGGAAAAATCCAGAAACGACTGGATTCTGGCAGAATAAGATCGTACAATTTGGGTTATAAACAGAAGTGCTAATAAGCTCATTTTTCGACAGCACTAACCTCTTGATTAATTTCAAACTCAGTTATATTACTGCAGACAGACCGAAGTTGGGATACGTACAGTCAAGCGTCGTTTACCAATAGTTTACAGATATGCGGCACAAACTTTAAAGTGTGAGAGCTGTGATTCACATCACGATCAGTCCTAAACGAGATGTGACCCTAGTGGGCTGAGGTAAACGCCAATTGTGTTTCACGAATTAGCTTATCAGAACCCAGTTGCTTTCGGCGTGTTTCGAAAATACCATTCCTAACGAAATTGCCCGAAAACTACTGAAATGTCGACAGATTGCCAACTCCCTTCACCATGCACTCTTACCGGATAACAAAACTTTACGTTTAATTATACTTTAGTGAGAAATAAAAGAATGATGAAAATTTCTCAGTACGGTGCGTGATTTGGATTTGAAGCTCTTCAAGAAAACCGATTTACTGCTCCGACAGGAACGGTACAGTGATTTAAAGCAGACCTAGCATTACAACCTGCATATATATATATGTACATATAAATATATATATATCTATAAAAGGAACAATGATAATCTCTCCATTTTTAAGCGCTGTAGTGTGCCGTTGAATGATATCAAATAAGTTCCTCATCAATAATCCATTTTAGGGTTGCATCAAGCAGTTTACTGATCATTTCTAGAGAATAATGATAAAAATAGACCAGTTTACGCCCCACCTAATATTGGGCAAATAGCGTAAGAATAGATATTGACCCTGTTCCGTAGTTAAAATCGCTACACACTTCGGTTTCAAAAGCAATTCACTTTGTCAACTTAAATAGGGCTTTCAGTAATCCACTGAAGGTCCGAGTGATGTTCGAATAGCGTTCGTTCGCCAGACACTGTCACTTTCCACTGATTTGCCGAAGACAGTGATTACGTTAGTGATATCGATTAATTTTTTCGATGGACGATAATTTCCGTGAAAAGTATTGCCTAAATAGTGATAGCACCCGTTGGAATGAGTGCGGATCACGATGGCTCCCATTAGTCTATGTTACAGGTACTGATAAGGAACTTCTAATATCTTCAAATGGCTGCTGAGGTAGATAAAGAATACGCAGCTGATTCTTCAACGAGTAACCTAATTTTTATTTGTTGATCCTGACAGCTCACACGCACAACCGTGTCCACATAAAATGGATCACTTAACATAACTAAGCAAGCAAATCTCAGTAGACCAGCTGAATAGCATGTTTAACACAATTCCGAGCAGTCCCGACATTCCTTGGAAATAATGTTGGAAATGGCATTTTGACGGTTTGTTCCGAGCGTTTTGAGCTTCGAGCAATCTGTTTCCTGTGTGGAATCCTAAAAATGATTTATCTAAAGAACTACAGAGATATGATATAAGGAGCGTATCGAAAAATCGATGCGCCATGTATTGGTTTTTAATTGTGAATGATATAATGTTTTTGGTAGATGTAATGCGCCAACGTTTCAACTACCGTGGGTAGTCTTTCTCAAGGCAAGTTTTACAATCAAATGATTTGATTCTCAATTAACTACAGAGACGCTTGAAACCATTGAGACAAAAATCAAACTATTCTACAAATACTGCCTAGAGATTTCTAGATAAAATGTGGGATATGAGGCTGGATAAATATGAAATTATGCTTCAGTCTGAAGCCGCAACACTCGGCAATTTAACTGATTTCAGATCGGCGAAGAAAACGGTGGAAGAATTTACAACTAATTGAAAAAAAAACAACTTGTACAGTGACGAATATATCGGTCTTCATTGTAAGTAGTATTCCATGCGGATAAAAGAGTAAAATTTTCCTGGGAGCATGCGGCTAGCTTCAGGTTAACACCCCCCCCCATCAAAGTGAACGTACCAGGTGCTTTCTCGTGCAAGCATTCCTGTGCCTGTAAACTTTAAGATCGTTTTGCAAATTAGAACCTCATTTGACTCACCTCTTGTGATTCATAAACAGACTCATTATCTCAGTAATTTAAATGAGATTCTGGTGACGGATTCATGTTCCTTCATAGTTCACATTAGTCAGTAACTATTATGGGTAAATGACAGTCAGAGTTATGGGACTACTGGAAATCGGACTCCTTGCAAAACCCGACAGTCATCGAGTACAGTACCCACTTATCAAATCTTAAAATGCCAGTAGTTCGATTTCCAGGGTCATCGATGGATCTGGCGATAGAAGACAACCCGCTATCGACCGGCTCGTCACCATGCCAAAACTGTGGAGACCATATATGGCAAGTTTTAGAATAATGCTTGCCATATTGTAGGTCACAGTTGTTATGGGATATGATGCTTTCACTATACTAATGCCCCAAGCACGTGGTAAAAACTCAAATTCTTGAAAGCTTTGTCTTTGTGAATGTCCAACAAAAATTTGCACCAAACGTATTGATGACTTAACGGTACCTGCTGAATGCTCTAATATCCAAAAGGAACAAATAACAACATAACCGGTGGAATCCAAATCAAATGGATGAAAATGAGGAGCGAAAACAAACGCTTTTCTAGGCCTGTTGATAACAAGAACCGATGGAAAAACGTTGAAGACGTCTGTTTATCCAAAGCAGACACATAAGAATATGATATTGAGCTTCTGTCTATGTCCATCCAGATATCCCTAAGACGCTCTTCATTCGGACGCTGTTCAGCAGAGATAGCACTGCAACATTATGGAACTGAAGATATTTCAGCGACAGGGCTATCCGGGAAACTTTGTGACAAGGACCTCGAAATTAAAGGAAAACGAAACAAGTCGAACGGCACAATCAAAAAGAAATCGCTAGTGTCCCGTGCCCGAATATGCAAAACGACTGGATGGTTGCTAGAACCACATGGTATCACAGGGCCTTACGGCCCACTAAAGCTGTAGAGAGGCCAGTGCCGAGGATGAAATACTCTAAATAGATGACAGAAGTGATGTCACCTAAAAAGTCAAGGGAAAGAAAGAGCAGTGAATCATGAAGACAACCTTTTTCTGAAAAAAACCGTTTCCTTTAATATTCACTCATGATGGGCAAGAAAAACATACTTTCATTTCGAGAAAGGTCCACATTCCGGATCAAGCAAACATAAAACTGAATGATGGCCCTAGAAGCCTAACATTCAACAACAAACTAGGTCAATATGCATTCTGAGCTGTACCAAATAATGCGTAATGATATCAACTAGTTGGAGAAAGGATAAAAGAACAATAGACTCAAATTCAGGTTAATCTATTCTTAAGACCAGGAATTTCTGAAGGAATCCACCCAGCAGTTTACCAGGATCAATACTCTTGCCGTTAGAGCTAACCCAGATGCATTTAGATGTAAATCAATGAGCATTTGATCGAATGCCTAAATTTAGAAGCAAACACATGACTCCGGCAACTATTATATCCACACCATCCGAACTACACAGAATGGATCGGGAATAAAAATCAACCAACTAGGCTATTTGGGATTCAGTTACTTTAAAAGTGTATGCATCCCTATTGGTAGGTTTCACAAACTTCACCCAAATCCAATCGTTGTCACACTCCGAAGGAAGGGAAGTAGTAGACACATAAATCCATTGGATTGTATTACCACAACGGATAACGTTCATAGCGTTACTTAACGCGCAATCCTGGGGGATTGATTTGAATGAATGCTGACCTACCTCGAATATTCCACGCGCCTAATTTCCATGACAAATACTGGTTTTGAATGCTACTCCTAGCCTCACCAAATAAATTAAAATTTGTTGCACGTCAGTATTTTTTTCTACAGTAAACTGACTAGGTACTTGTCTGGGACTGAGTTTTTGTCCCCTCAGCTGTAAGTCCACACATGTAAAAATGCCATCAAAGCCAAAAACAGTTACGATGAAAATTTTCGCGTACACTTGCCTGATTTATTCCAACATGGGAAGGTGATGTTTTAATTTGGACAAATTGCGAAACATCGTCCTATTACAGGATTGGTTATCCAAGTCATCCGGATGGTTCGTTTGGTATCTAACTCCACACTACCGGAGCCACTGAAATTTCATCAGCTCAAGACGGTTTTGTCTCACTTCGGCTTTTCTTCTTTCACTGCTGATTACACGATCATAATTTGTATTGCTTAACGATACACAATAATTTCTTTGATGATCGTAACTTTCTACTGTAACAGCACCGCGCTCGGCAGCGATTTTGTCCACGTTCACGCACATACACACACACACACACACGAATAAACAAACACATATATCACACCCGGCAGTCCGAAAACCAAGTGTCGATTGACACGCAATGCAATGTAAAACTAATGTTCCTGTTTCTGATGATACAATGTCAACCAACGGTAACGGAATAAATAATGAATATGAACAACCGCATTCGTTTGTTCGTTGCTCCGCAAGAGTGATTGATGTGCAGGGGTATGTGAATGGGCAAGACGTGTAGCGGTGAGGCTGATCCTGTTCTACGGAGGTGGTGATTTCGAGTTGTACCAAGTGATACTGACTGTTGATCAACGACATTGTAGGTCATTAACCAATCCAAATTTTCATAGACCTAGATGCACACACGCACAGTTGATGATTTTACGCTAGTCGTTGTTGTTTTTTATTTGCGTGATTTTTGGCAGTTGAACGGTTTCCGCTGACAAAAATGCATAAGCACCGTCTTCATTCTCAGGCATGGTAGCACTACATTTAGCGACTGATTACCGTAGTAACAAGCCTCTCCGTACATATCTGTCAGCTTCTCAAAGGTCTTTAATTTCTGAAGTTGTTACTGACTGTCGAACCATTTTTTACACTTCTTATATTACAACTCAGTACTCAAGTTTTATCCGATACCCTTCGTAAAGCTAGCGGATGCATGAACTGTTCTAATTGGAAAGAAAATTTCAATTACTTTCATATAAAGTCAGACATGGTGATTCATCTTATTGGTTGTGTGCAACTGCCTTTAATAAACGAAGGGTCAAATAAAAAGAATAGGATTTACACAAAACGGAGCTCTAAAGCAGCTCGGGCCACTGAGATAAACATCTGCATTGGAATCCTATGATTGCTAATTAATTCTCCAGTCAACAGTCGATAGTAAACACGACGTTCCGAGAAATTTGTGCAATGCTCATGAAGATAGTCAGATTCTAGGACCACATTAGTTCTTTTTCCTTCTATGAAATTATTAGCAGTAGATGGAGATTGCCGTATACGATTGACGACAAAATTCAGATAATTTAGGACAGCTATGCATAGACCCTAACATGTTCCCTCTCTGTTTTTCGCGTGATTGGAGGCCATCTGCCCTGTGGATAGGAGGGTATATTAAGCGAGCAAGATACCGCGGTCCAATTTCAACTCGTTTCTTGTTTATTAGCCACAATTTAACTCCATATTTCTAAGCTATGTTCCAACCGGATGAGAGGTGAAAAGAATAGTTTGTGCCTCACCTATACGATCCTTTTTTGATGAGATATTAGAAAAGAGCATGCTTTCATTTATACCGCCCAAATAATTTGGTGGTAGACCCAGCTGAATATTCCACAGAGCTTAATGTTCATTTCCCGTGACTAAACCATGTTTACTTTATATTTGATATGTGATGATACAGTATTTCCTTGAAAATTGCCAGTGAGCACATTGAGGAAACACAAGTTGGCGAACAAGCTCGTTTTCAGTGATTCGTACTCATGCCATTACATCACTATATATATCTTGACAAAATATTTTCACTATAGGAAGGATTGGATTAATCATTTACAAATATGGGTGGGGAAGGGATTTGTGGTGTTAACTGTTTTGTTGTCTAGGGTTTGTATTGGGACGGGGGGTGGGTCAAGGGAGTTGAAGCGCAACACAAATTGTTTTTGAGAACAAAGTGGAGGATTGTGAAGACGGATTGCGACAGCTTCCGCAATGCTCAAGAGACGACACTTTGCCAACCTGGATTGTTGACCTCTGACCTTATACAGGGTCCGGAAAGCTTGCGTCACATTCACGGTGTGGTTAGTCTGTGCTAGATGTGAAACCACTGCGCTATTAAGTGACTTAATTGTTCCAGTGCCTAACCATGCCGGGTGGTGCTCACGGATGCGTTTAGACAAGCGCCTGGTCGTGCGACCGATGTACATTGTCCCACAGGAACATGTGAAGGAATAGATACAAAACGAGGCTGCAGAATCAGGGACTTTGTCTTTCAACCATAATGACACTACGGGGCGGGATTTGAACAGGATACGAAGCTTGGCTGCGTAGAATGTCTTATTGATAGCACTAGTCAGTCTTCGACGTGCTATTTCTGCTAGCGTGTCACCTTTGAATGGCAGAGATATGTATACTGGCTTTCTCTCCACCGTCGCCCTCAGTACAGTATTTATTAATTACTGCATCTTTTTGGTCTGATAACAGTAGAGAAATTATCACCTCCAATAGGATGTCGTTTCATATAGAAGAGATTCGAATCATGCTCAAGACGAGATAACTACTACTACCTCAAACACTACCATTATCATAACAATGGTGAAAAAATGGAATGATCATTTTCATTATTTTAGCCGTAAATAATATCAAAGTGAGTAAATTGTAAACCCGTACGACCACGGTTTTCAAATAAATTATAGCAGTTCCTGGAGAAATTCGTGCACAGAATAGGAGGCTAAGAAGAGTACTGCTCGATACTCCTTACTAATTGGCATTTGAGTTCGTTCATTATACCGGGTCGTGTGATTTCGATTAGCACTGACCTCCAGTGTGCACTTTTGGGCCAGATTGCACCGACAGTTACTTTCCTAACTCGATGTGATATCGTCACAGTACTGTAATAGTTAGGGCAATTTCAAGGCAATCCGCTGCAGTTAACTCATCCTGTCCACGAGAACTACATGCGAGTCAAGAAAATTAAGGAAGAGGAAGAGAATGAAGCGCAACCTGATAACCATATACTTTCAAATTAAAGTTTGAGGGTCCGTCCCTTGATAATACGTTTCATGTTATGTTTTGTATGCACTATATAGACTTATTCTTACAAAAAATATCATATCTCAGTCGAAAATCGTGACGGTAAAAATTAAAATAGAAAACGGAGAAGAATTTACACCAATCACCTTGAAAATCTGAAAAAAAATTCATCGAGGAATAACCATAGCATATTATGATAGGTTACTCAGGAATTCGGCTAAAACACGGTCACCGTTTGTCAAAATGCGTGTTGAATATGGGACAGTGGAGGTACAATAGATATTGATCCTAGAAGGCATGGAACGAAAAGCGGATCGTGTAGAAATATGAAAACGGCACATTGAAAGATCGTTGTGCAGAGGATGCGTGGATCTGAAAGAATTTTGTGAGCAAATTTCTCACATGCTAAGAAGTGTTGATCACATGGATTTAGGGACAATTCAGTTAGTAGTATGAAGGACACAGGGCTAATAATTGATAGCCCCCCGGGAGAAGAATTTTAAAGTCTCTTCTGAGTAAACCTGGAAAAATAACTGGAGAAAAGTAAAGGAGGATTGGAAAAACATTGGTATACAAATCGGGAACTGGTGCTTTGTTTCACCTGGTAGTGCCGAAGCTTCCTGATTTGAAATGACAACCATCGGAGATTCTTTACACAGGCAGAAATGTGAGAATTCCACTTCGGATTGTTATCTATAGTAACTCCTAGATATTTCAAAGAATCAATCCTGATAAATGTTTTTGAGTTGATAGAAGACGTTTCGGATGGGTAGGCCGACCGAGGGAGAGAGAGAACAAACATTCGAAACATTTAGATGTGTTGAGATCTAAACTAGCTCGTGCAGAGAAACCGCGAACAGAAGATAGTTTGTTGCAAAGACATTGAAAATCATCCTTACTCGAAACTGCTTGAGAGAGGGCAACATCATCAGTGCACTAAAACAGATGACAGGGTGAGCTAGTTGATAAGTTGCTGATGTAAGTAGAAAAGAGGTACGGTGATAGAAGAGCACCCTGAAACACTCCTGAGTTGCTAATCAACGGTTTTGAAGTTTAACCGTTAAT
>LUCM01003280.1:36185-104101 GCA_008360955.1 Fasciolopsis buskii | reverse complement strand
TATCATAACAATGGTGAAAAAATGGAATGATCATTTTCATTATTTTAGCCGTAAATAATATCAAAGTGAGTAAATTGTAAACCCGTACGACCACGGTTTTCAAATAAATTATAGCAGTTCCTGGAGAAATTCGTGCACAGAATAGGAGGCTAAGAAGAGTACTGCTCGATACTCCTTACTAATTGGCATTTGAGTTCGTTCATTATACCGGGTCGTGTGATTTCGATTAGCACTGACCTCCAGTGTGCACTTTTGGGCCAGATTGCACCGACAGTTACTTTCCTAACTCGATGTGATATCGTCACAGTACTGTAATAGTTAGGGCAATTTCAAGGCAATCCGCTGCAGTTAACTCATCCTGTCCACGAGAACTACATGCGAGTCAAGAAAATTAAGGAAGAGGAAGAGAATGAAGCGCAACCTGATAACCATATACTTTCAAATTAAAGTTTGAGGGTCCGTCCCTTGATAATACGTTTCATGTTATGTTTTGTATGCACTATATAGACTTATTCTTACAAAAAATATCATATCTCAGTCGAAAATCGTGACGGTAAAAATTAAAATAGAAAACGGAGAAGAATTTACACCAATCACCTTGAAAATCTGAAAAAAAATTCATCGAGGAATAACCATAGCATATTATGATAGGTTACTCAGGAATTCGGCTAAAACACGGTCACCGTTTGTCAAAATGCGTGTTGAATATGGGACAGTGGAGGTACAATAGATATTGATCCTAGAAGGCATGGAACGAAAAGCGGATCGTGTAGAAATATGAAAACGGCACATTGAAAGATCGTTGTGCAGAGGATGCGTGGATCTGAAAGAATTTTGTGAGCAAATTTCTCACATGCTAAGAAGTGTTGATCACATGGATTTAGGGACAATTCAGTTAGTAGTATGAAGGACACAGGGCTAATAATTGATAGCCCCCCGGGAGAAGAATTTTAAAGTCTCTTCTGAGTAAACCTGGAAAAATAACTGGAGAAAAGTAAAGGAGGATTGGAAAAACACATTGGTATACAAATCGGGAACTGGTGCTTTGTTTCACCTGGTAGTGCCGAAGCTTCCTGATTTGAAATGACAACCATCGGAGATTCTTTACACAGGCAGAAATGTGAGAATTCCACTTCGGATTGTTATCTATAGTAACTCCTAGATATTTCAAAGAATCAATCCTGATAAATGTTTTTGAGTTGATAGAAGACGTTTCGGATGGGTAGGCCGACCGAGGGAGAGAGAGAACAAACATTCGAAACATTTAGATGTGTTGAGATCTAAACTAGCTCGTGCAGAGAAACCGCGAACAGAAGATAGTTTGTTGCAAAGACATTGAAAATCATCCTTACTCGAAACTGCTTGAGAGAGGGCAACATCATCAGTGCACTAAAACAGATGACAGGGTGAGCTAGTTGATAAGTTGCTGATGTAAGTAGAAAAGAGGTACGGTGATAGAAGAGCACCCTGAAACACTCCTGAGTTGCTAATCAACGGTTTTGAAGTTTAACCGTTAATCCGTGTACACTGAGTTCGGTTAGTAAAGTAAACAAACAGCCATGCTAGTAAAGGTCTGTGACAAGGAAATATTTGCAGTTTGTGAAGTAGCAGGGAACGTGAGACCGAATCAAATGGTAACGAATAGTCTAGAAAGGTGCAACGCACAGATTTCGTCGATACGTTTAAGTATATACAAATGTGGTGAATAAGGGCGGTGGCAGCATGCAAATTGGAGCTGTTAGATTTCTAGGCAAACTGAAAAGGGTCATCAGGAGGATACATAGAAGAACGCAGACGCTTAAGTATAGCATTCACCGTCAGTTTGAGACCAGAGTATGTTAAGGCGATGGGGCGAAAATATTTTGCCAAAGTAGTAGAAGTACTAGATTATGGGATAGGAATGATATTGATGGGTCTCCAACAGTCAGGGATAAAAGACGAGATTAATGGTGAGTTTTTCAGAGAAATAAATGCATCCATCAGAGCCACAGCACCAAACTTTAAAAGAGCTGAGGACAAACTGCCAGGATCAACCCGTAAGGTAAGTTTAGTGGTATGCAGAATGTCGAGCACCTCTTCCTTCGAAAAAATTGTAACTGTCATATGATCACTCTGTCCAAATTTGACTGGGGTATAAGTGGAACGATGGATGAAAACATGATTAATGCCATCGAGATCAGCAGAAAATTTCGCATTTTTCTTCTCCAACACATCAGTCGGATGACTTGCCACTCAGGAGTTGGCTCGCGAATGCAGTGTCGATGCGTTTGATTTCAGCTTTTATTAAGTTGGAAATATACCGCACGCTTGAGTCATTACGGGATTTGTAGAAGTGCTCCTTGCATCATTATAGAGATTTCAGTTTCTGGGTGGGGATAAGGCCATTTGAGACGAATAATGTTTCTGAGGGACAGCAGATATCAAAGATTGCATTGACCGTCTCTGTGAAACGTTTGACGTTGTCATTGAGCAGGAGGGATTCAAAAGAGAAACAGGCAGGTGCGAGTGAATCGGATATCTGAGGAAGAACAAAGTTGTTGTGTGAAAAGTTGCGAGGGCGAACTTGCATTTGATTCGTATGGCTGAAGGAATGGAAATCTGACGTAGAGTGTATCTTGGATCTTAACAGAAGCAGACAATAATTGCTACCTGAAATTGGAACACGCAGTTTCAGGGAAAATAAATCAGGGTGGTTGGTAATAACTCTATCTAATATGGAGCCGCCTCTCGTGGGCGAAATACAGAGGCCAGTCAAATCAAATGCAGTCAGCGGTAGGATAGATGCATGATTGAAATCACCTACAATAATATGCAGACTATCCTCAAGAAGAGGAACAATGAATGCTAGAAAAGAGTCGAAAAAAGATGTGGTATTTTGTTGCGAGCTAAAAGGGGCAACATGTAGGCTCGTTATGATTGTACTGGTATGACGAGAAAACCTTGGATGACATTGTGTTACGAGGCAGTCAATTCCGTTTAGCGAGTACGTATAAACAACTTCGAACTTGCCAGACCAGAAGGAGTTTATGTATGTTGCCACACCGCCCCCAGTCTTCTTATAGTCCGAAACTCTGTCCTACCGATGGAATCTGAAGCTGTCTATCGACACGAGTGAATCAGCAATATCTGGGTTCAGCCATGGTTCTTGTGTTCCAATGCCACACGTGTGAACCTGGATCCGAAATTTTCGTAAACAGAGAGTGGATGTTCGTACTCAACAACGCCGGAATGAACATTTTGGCTGGAAGGGTTCATTTAAGAGCTGCCTGCCAATCATCACGAGTGCCTCTTTTAGACCGATGAGAAGACCGATGAGGTGCAGCAATGTGTGATCCCAGTCCATGTTGAGAAACAACACGGTTTTTCAACAGCAATACTTCCGATCGATTGTATCAGCGAACGCAGACCATAATGAAACCAAATAACTGACGACAAAACAATGAAATGTGGATGACATAGAACTTTAGAGCAGCCAGTCAAAGGGCGCGCTCCCTTCTCTGGCCAATTTCCATTTCTGCAGTTCGTGCATGTCGTTAACATCATGTCAGTTCGCAAATTGTTTGAGGTATTAAAGTTATGCTCCTAGGCAGCTAGCCTAATTCCGACGGTCACGTTCACGTCACAATACCAGCAACGCATAAAGGAAAGCCGAAGATAATTAAGATTCTGGTTATTAATGAGATGTAAGATTTATACGGTCCTCTCTCTGTTGTCACTTTATTCATCCTTTTGAATTTACAGTGTGTATGAGTTCGTGGGTGTCTGATTCTCGTGTGGTTTCTGTCGAGTGATGGGACAAATATGGCTTTTATCTTCTAACCCTGTGTCGCTATAGTTTCTGTGGTTTCACTCCCATAGAAACTACAGACTGGGCAGCAGTCTTTAGTTACCCCGCAAAGTATTAATTACTATTACATCGTTTCTCTATGGATCTCGTTAGTCGTGTTGATGCCAAAAAGCGGCCATGGCAGATCTGACTCGTTCCACAATACCCCAGACAGTGAAAGACACCAAGGTCGAAATTACTTTAAGGTTTGGAAACATATAACGAACCTGTTTGTGGATACGATGCAAACTTATTTGTGGTGTAATTGGTTGATCGGTTGGTCTCTTTGGTTACCACAAATTTCGTGTTCAATTCGCTCGCATCGTCACATTAGCGGTCTCTTTCATTTCAATCCAACAAGAGGTATTTACTAAAGTGAGAGAGCGCATTATGCCTATGCATGTAGGCATGCATGCATGTGTGACAGGCAGCAAGTAGCGCACGGGTGACTGAGTGGGAGTGACGAAAAAAGTGGTGGGAAAGTGACTTTTAAGTCGATCCACATGGGCATATTAATTTTCTTCCGTATGGGTCCATTTGAGAGCGAGAACGAGGGAGATCTCGGGTGATGCAAGTAGATGCACAGATTAGGTAGGACAAGGCAGAGAGCATGGATTTTAAGAAAATGAATAATTGAATAATGGGCGCTTCGAAGTACCAGAACCAGTGAGCCGGAAAAGAATTATTATTTCCCAACATGTGTAATTAATACTTATGCTAATGCACGGGAGTGAAAAGGGCATGATCACATCAAAACAGCTCCATCAATTCGACACAGTTCGCATGTCCGAGGTACTGGTCATTGTAAGAAACAAACACAGGGTGGATTGGGTCACCGTATCTCAAGGGGCTGATGATGACTGGTAAACTACAACAGATGTGACATGCAGCTAATCGCTGTGCTTGTTAGGGCACATAATAGAGGGAAATGCGAAACGTGTACTGGTATGTTCTCTCCCTCGGGACAAAAACGGAACTGATTAGGACAAGCGTGAAGAAGTAAAACGATTTTGGTTCGAAAGCACTCTAATTCCGGTGATAAATCTTTATCTCGTGCTGAGATGCCCCTAGTAGTAGCTGGGAGAGTAAGAGGAGGAGGAGAGTTCAATTACCTGAGTTGGTTGCCTTCCAAAATGTTGATGACCTACGGATGGGATGTCTTACACATGTCCAAAACCTGGAACTTTCAAACATCCCTTCCTTTACGTCACGTTGATCTGAAATCCACACGTGACAAACCGTCACTCGAATAAGTCAAATCGGGAATTTCAAGGTGTGTGCGAACCTGAGATGCACAGGCCAAGGTCATTCCGAATATGGCTAAACAGCGTGCTGATCAGACCTCCGCAGTTGTTTGCATGCGCTCCGTTTTCACATTTGCCATTTCAAGCGATATAATACAAATTTTGTCCGATCATGTGCATTTTCACTGTCATTCCTCATTGGACCCAGTTGCAAACTATACTTTGCAGTAGGTCATGAGTAAATAAACATTAGCACGACTATGAAATTTCGCAATATTCGGTACGTCTAAGTCACCTCGACACTGGTCACTTCCTCGACTGAAAATTTTAAACATCTTTTATCTCTTACTCATTTTATTAATGAAAAACAATGCACACAATTCTTCAGAAAGGGGCCTGTGGCCAGAAGAGGGCTGCCAAATGGGGAGGTTTACTGGTTGTGGGAGGATTCGAACCCGCGACCTTCACGTCCACGTCCTTATCCGCTTGACCACTGCCGGCCACCGTACCCAGCGTGAATACAATATTCATTCCACTAATATAATTTTCTTGTCAACAGCTTATGAATTTTCCAGTGGGGATTAGAAATTGATTAGAAAAACAGTACTCCTTTAGTTGATAAGCTTTATTTCTCACTTGGATTATGGTGTCATTTGGCTGCGTTTATAATGCGACTGTGGAAATCACATCGCAGATACGGAGGCATGAGGAGTTCACCAGAAATGACAGAATCAAAATACAGGTTGGCGAGTTGTTGGATTTTGTGATCACGAATGAACTAATTATACCGGAGGAAACCAGCAATTTTGATTTGTTTAAGCAGGCAAGGGATGAATTGCAAATCCTTGATGACAGTCAGCAGTTTCTTTCATGAGCGGCCGTATAATTCCACACACATTAGCAGATATGCGTTTCATTGGCAGAACCCATCGTCCAAACAGCCATTTTTTAAAAAAAATCTACCCTTGTGCATTTTGGGAGATTGAAGGCGCCCACTAACAAGCATTAAACCAAAATAGCCGGCTTCGTAAGTTGCTCACTTTGTCCTGTTTTGAATTAGCGGACAATACACGGGAATCAGCCACAGGAAGATTTCATCCAAAAAGGTAGCCCTATAAGTTCACCTAGAATTTCGGAAACAAATCTGAAGTGGAAACCTGTTCACACCGGCGTCTTCCGAAACGAAATAATGTGTAATGTTCGAAACTGGGAACTAAGATCTCCAAATTTCCGCGGTATACATTAATACAAATAAAGTAATCGCATTCATCCAGTTTCAAATGGTGACTCTGCTGTCGACACATTATGGACGGCATAATGTATCCTTGGGCGGAATTTGATAAACGAAACCACTGTTTCCGCAATAAATCATGAAGGCATGGAAGCAATGTACATCTGCATCATCCTTGTTAGGAATGATGAACAGTACATATGGACCGCGCCCGAACTGGGACGCGAACGCGAACCCGAACCCGAACCCGGGACGAACGATTGTGAGTCGAACGCCTTAGCCATTACGCTACCGGGCAGGCTGTGAACGGTTTGTTGAACTTCACCACATGATGTTGCACCTATGCGTCACTGATTTGCACGGTTACTGTCCGCTAGCTCAGAGCGATCGATCCCTACTGATAGATGACTTCTGTGCAGGTAGCCTAATTATGACGAATGCTTTCGATATGACCTACAGAGCTTCCATGGTTTCTTTACGGTGAGTTGAGCGATGAAATCACATGGCGAATTATTTCATGAAAACACTCAATCTCCTACTACTAATATGTAAAGATTATTATCGGATTTCGTTGTTGTTTTATGATAATGATTATTATTGTTATTCATTTGCTACTGGTTCTGCACAAAGAGAACCGGTCCGCACAGAATTAGACTCATCATCATGTGTACTAAAATAGATGGCGCAACTGATAATGCGATTAAACCTTAAGAGGAGTTTCCCCTGTTCCCGAAAATTATGTCATCAAGTGCTCAGTTATTTACTGAAAGGGGCTTCATTTTCTCTCTCTCTCTCTCTCTCTCTGGCGACGCAACCGATGGTTACCTTATTAGGTTGAATAGATCGATTTTGTCTTTCGAGCGTTATTATGAAATTCTCTTCATCGTCAGTGACTATGTCAAATCCTTTTGTAGCAAACATGATCAAGCTATTGGTGTTATGATGCTTGAGGATGACACAACACGACCTTCCTATGAATTCTTGTTGAATGGCAAATGAAAGTAGGTTATGGACTATATTCGGTGACTTTTTCTAATTACCGACATTCAGCTTCGTTGTTTCAACAAATTCTAAGATGAATTTGGAAACTAACAAACTTGAATAAAAACACGTCTTCTCATTAGGCATACAGTTTGATATCCTCCTTGAGGATCGTTCGTCAGTTTATGGGTGGACAAGTAAATTCACTCTACAAAAACACTACCAAACACCTAGCCGTAATTTCAAATTGGAAAGATTAACTCAACTCCCTAACTTTTCCCAACTGGACAGGTGTTATTTTCCTTCGCGTTTCTACTCCCACTTTTCATCTGATCGACTTGGTGGAAACTGCAGATAACTATCACGAGGATTTGCAGCCGAAAAAGAGCAGACCTCTCGTCACATTTTCTGCGTCCCGAAACAGGTATTTGCTTACTAATCAAGTGGAAATTAGGCCTAACATCATCAAGTTCCTAATGAATACATCGCCTTAAACGACGTAGTTGTGTTCACATGAGATTTAGCTGCTTGTTAGAGCTCCTAATTCCCGTCCCAAATGGAAAGAGGTCAGTAAACATGCTCAATCACAGCTTATGGAATGCTATTGATATCGCTTCTTTCGTAATTTGGACTCACCATATGCTCGATTTTGTATCACAATCGATTGGGCACATCGTTAGCTGCCATGTAGACATACCTCCAGTCCGGATAGGAGTTTTGCACACTAATCATAGATTCGTCCTTACTGTTGGACTTCTGGTTCCAACACACACACACACACACACACACACACACGCATAGTGATACAAAGAAGTCACTATTGTAGTTTCAATGCTTGCAACGTCATATATTCTGATTTTACTGTTTGTTGCTAATCCTGGCTGACACCACCAGAGTGCATTCAGTCAGTCAGTTTCCCCCATTAAACATGAGCCTGAACAACTGGGCTATCTTATCACAGTCTCTTCCTCTAATCACTCCAGTCACGGATACATATGTACGTTTTTGTGATTCGGTCAACAAGAGCACTCAAACTGACTGACCAGTGGGCGAGTTTTCTTGCTCCAACCAGTTTAGTTTTTACTAGCATCAATCTTGGTCGCCCCTCTCTTCACCAATTCATCCATGTGCAAATTTTTCAAATGCACATATACAAAGCAAATCAGTCTTCATGGTTGTCAGATTGTCATCCAAACCTTTCAATTTTGTGGCATTCTAGTGACAGCCGGGTATATCTATCATCTGCCAGGCTATTCATTCGTTCATGCTCTCTCTTTCACTGCAGTATTCATTCAGGCAACCATCCATCCATCTATCCATCTATCCATTTTCCTATCTAACTGTCTTATGTTTGCGTTCAACGTATATGTCCATGGATGTTATTTCCAACTGTCCATCTTAAGGTAGACCATGGTGAACGATTTTGACAAGGTTCTGCAAAAATTAGGTGTTCTTGTTCATTTTGGGTAGGAGTACGTTGGAATGAATGTAAGCAGCTTTTTTACTAGAAAAATATCTTTTTTTGCTGTGTGTAACTGAATACTTTTGCACCCTTGCAAGTTGAGTGGTAATGTACATGCACAGGCACTAGTGTGCATGTTTTCGGAGAGTAGGACAGAGGGTAGCGGATAGCCGTACCGTCATTTCATCTCGTGTATGTTTGGGTGGCTTTCTCGCGCCAGGCTATCCATGTATAGGTGTATGCATATAACAATCTGCACCTAAGTTGTTTTTTTATTATCCAGACGTCAATCAACGCAGTTATGGTAACCAAGGTTCACTCACTTAGGGCATCACTGCGTCCTCTACTTGGGCACTACATAAATCTGGATAAGAAAGGACTGTTAACTGTCTCTAGAAAAAGGAGTCCATTGATCAGAAAACGACTGCTCGCAAAAGAATAAACGATCTAGGAATTACACCTTTACACGCCCACACACCAATACACTCACTCAATCGCTCATGTGGGACTACATCCTCTGTTGTGATTTCAAATCTGGACATTTTTCATAAAGCATGTCAAAATTTCCACTCGTCGTCACTGCCACTGACAATTGTGGGGAGTGATATGTTGAGAACTGCTTTTTCACATACTAGGGGACGAAAATTTCCGTCGGTTTTTTCAACTTCAACATAATCGATCCAGTTCACGTGTCTTAGTTGCCTTTTCGTTGCATCAGAATAAAGTTTTTGTGAGGTCCATACTTTACTGACTCGAGACAGCAAACTCCGAAGTTGTTATGAGGATATTTTCAGGTGCCGAAGGAGGCATGTCACGGGTTTGTAAAACAAAAAACGTTCAGGTTTATTATGCGTACCTTTTTGCAACCCAACATTACTGTTTGTGGCATGTGTTATTCAAGTACCGTGTGTAGCGTTTTGTGTGATGCTTAATCAATGTTCGCCCACTCATCCGATAACGTGGGAGAAGGTGATACAACGTTAGATTTATTTTTTGTAATTAAATTGTCCCACAGGAGGTGAAAAATGTAACAAGATAATGGGTTTTCAAACTAAAACCATCTGATTATTGAACGATGAGTGAAGATTATTTCGCGCACATATACCATAGTTACAGCACTGTCGATACAAAAAGTACACGTTCTCATTGCTCACTGCCTCTACGATTATTATTTCGTCAGTGAGACGTTTTCTGTCATTCTCATATCCCGAGGCAACCGAATTGTTTATGTCATGATTAGCTTGTTAGCCCTCAAGCGCCATCCAGCAGACCGGACCTTGGGCTGAGGCAAAGCGACACAAACTGGAACTCACTGTATCGAGTGAAATGTGAAAAATTCATGCACAATGACTCCGTCGCACTCTCGGATGGTTGTCAAAACCGAGACAGGGCAACATTAAAGGCCGGAAATACAACTACTTAATCTGCTCAGTGAGACTGGAATTTTTCGACAGCACTGGTACGAGTGATGTTAAATTTCAGTTTTGCTCATGTATTCTTAAACTTCAAGATGGGTTCAACCGAATCAAGGATGATACCTGGAAAATGAAAAAGGGAATATTGTGGAATACAAGACGAGAGGACCTTTGAACTTCCCTCATCTCCCGTGGAACGGCGCTGCGGATGTTAATTGGGTCACTTGGAATGTTAAAACAAAATAGCCATTTTAAAATGTCTTTTTCACAACGCTCATGAACAATCAAATCTTCCGCGTTGGTATCCTGCTATTCAACGGTACGTTAACGAACACCGAATTTAGCGTACTTAAACCCTCTGACCATAAAGCGGCCCGCCTAGATAAACTATGGTCCAGAAACCTAACAGTGTCATTTTAAAGTACTGAAAGTTGGGAAAATCCCAACGCATTGCTCGAGGTAAATTCATAAAGATCAGTCTCAACTCTGAATTTATGATTTCCATACCGTTGAACTACATGCTCATCTGATTGTTTGAGCTCGCATGATGTCCACGAAGACGAATGTATTTTGGCGCGCGGTCGGAATGCGGGGATTAGTGAAACATTACTGCAATAATTGCAAACACTTTGGTCCTTTGAAAACTCTTAGTGAGCAGGTAAACCGAATAGTTCTGAAGTATGGGTGATTATCAGCTGCACCCAGGTAGCGAAACATCAGGCAAACGCAAAACCAAAAATGGAATGCATTGAGTTAAACCATCAAAGTCCTGTCGATCTTATTCAAAGACTATTACCAGCAAATGACCACCCGTATTCCGTCACAGATTTATCAATTCTGCTCATGAACTTCAAATCGAAAGGTGAGTTCTCGTCTCCCCTTAGAATGACTACTGTACACATTTTCTTAGTGTTTTCAACTTTTTTAGTTTAAGGTTTTATAGGAGATTCCCGATTTTGTTTTTCAGCTGACTTATTGAAAGTGTTGGACCACTGAAATGAAGGGATCCAGTTTCGGGTTTTTGTCCCTAAGATTCTCGACAGCTGCCGCTTTTTGGTTGCGTTTAAGAACGTCATGGAAATTTGCGGTGGAACAAGAAATGTGTCTGTGTAGCCAGGTAAAGAAATTATTGAAATTAGTTACTGGCGGCAGTGAATCAAGAAGTTCTCTATTCATTTAAGATAATTAATTTTTACGCTGAAATACAATTTTATTTGAAAGTAGAAGGCTACATCAAAAGTTCAATGACACCATGGCACAAGTTACTATCAGACTGTTGGTTGCCAACATGATCATGCGAACGTCCCCAGCCATTTACCATTGGGAGGAAGTCTAGGAACAATTATAGCACTATTCACAATAGCACGTTTTGACTTCCATACGGCTTTTCAACAACGAACAAAGTTTTGGTCGCCCTTCTTAGTAGTATATTATGCATATGAATGGATAACCAAAATCTTCCCCGAAGCAAACAACCGGTTTCACGATTATTGCCGCTCTTCAGGTGTGCGTAGCCGGTATTATTCTGTCCAACGATCCCTACATTAGTGCGCTCCTTTCATAGTTTCTCACTAGAATCTCATTTGAATCGTCAGGAGCGTGAATGAAGAATCCATTTAAGAAGCACATGGTGATTCGTCGGAGGATTTTAGTCGGTCAGGCAAGGCTAACCTTCAGAAAGGGGGCTGACACAATGCCCGAAATTATTGGTTTCCCTTCTCAGTAGCAAATTTCGCATACGGATGGATGAACAAAATTCTCCCGAAGGTTAGCCTTGCCTGACCTACGAAAATCCTCCCGTGAATCACCGTGTGATTCTTAAATGGACTCTTAATCTATTCACGCTCAAATGAGGTTCTGGCAAGAAAGTTTTGGTCGATTTAGGAATTTCTCGGCAAATAGCATAAAACAATGCTTTCCTTCACAAGGGATCGGAGTCACGCTTTTTCGACATTTCTGAACAGAACATGGCCTAATCAACAGGTATAACAGTTGCAGGTGTTTTCCGAATTGTTAGTACACTATTTATAAACTTCGTTTGATAATTAAATTGTTTCCTGTTGGTAACCTTCCCTGCGAATTTGCCATTTGGACGACCTCTATAAGTATATGAACTGGTTATCTGATCTGATTTTGCCTAATTCTAGTTCAGATGGGTCGCGCGGGTATTGATCTTTCAGCCTTAGCTTTGCAATCTATAAATCCGTAAGCCTATTTCAGAATGGAGTATGGGAACCCGCCAGAGGAAGGCTACCGCTTATCTTTTGTATTTCAAGAATTACCACTGATGTCCGCGCGGTGAGGTGTGATGCTGACGACGCTCCTAAATTAGACATTACGGGGACAGCATATCCGTGAGACTTCAGCGAGACGGCACGTCTATCCCAGCGAGATATTTCCGGAGGCGAATAAAGCGAAAACCTGACACTTTTGAGCATGGCCCTTGTTCGTTTATTGCCGCCTATGGAGTGAGAATGGGTCTGTTCTACTCATGGCTGACCACTGACTAGACGGTCGTTCTTCTAGCCGCATGCTAGAGGTGCAGGAGAAGGTGTCCAGCTGCGACCCTGGGAGTACTTAATAGGGATGCAGCTTGTCAGAACAGCTTTTGATCAATAGCTTAATGAATACAATTAGAAAATTTTGTGAAATTCAGTTAGTACCCCGCAATTTTTTATACTGAAGGATTTAACGAATCACCTGAAAGGTGAACATTTTTGGAAGCCTGTTCGATGCTTTTAAATTGAAACTGCACGTTGAAGTAACGGAAATGCAGCTCTGTTGCTAACCTTCAATATGCTTACCATTTTCGACTACCGAAAAAAAATCACTGGACAGTAGACAAGTGCGTTCAGCAAAGTGTTTCTTTTCATAATGAAACTTTACTAACCCCTCCCCCTCATCCCTCGTTCATCTGGGAACGAAAATCGTAAAAATCACTTCTTAAGAATAATGCCGCGGCTGAACACGTTTCCAGATGGACCTTCTTAAGTAAGTAAGCAAACAGTTAGTTGCTCCTCGGTAGCTCATGCATTTGCAGCATTACGGTGCCGTCGAATCTATGCTAGCATGACCTGTTAATAAGAGAGTGATGATCAAACGGTCAGTTTAGTGGCACTGTTCTGTGCACGTCATGGGTTCGAGCCTTACCATAACCGATAATTTATCTAATTCGGTAGTCTGTCAGTGGTCATAGTTACCACGTTTTACCGTTTTAAGATTAGTAGGAAATCGAAGCAAGAATGTAATGGGCTTGTTGATCGGGATGAGTGTATTGCATATAGAGTTCATTGTTCTCTTTTTTTTCTCTGACATAGTTTTGTTCTTGCACGTCCTCTTTTGCAAAAGAACTGTCTCAAGCTGTTGACGCTCAATTGTCCGATGGCTTTCGTTATTGTTAACATTGCTCCTTATAAGCACTGGTTTATCCGCTAAATCAGACCACACCAAAAATCTGATTCCCTGAATTACCGGTATCGTTTTGGCTAACGTCTCATCAAGTTGACTTATCAAGTTTGAATTGTTACTGAACGTGTCTTCCGGTCGGCCAATATAGTTGTACTATCAGGTGGATCTTAAGGGTTGCGTGAATTTCTACGTATCGTATATAGTTGTTTTCAGGGCCCCTCTGATTGACCTCGGGCCTAGTCAATGCGCATATTGATCAGCATTAAGCTTTGTGTCAGATCTTAGTAGTAGTGATAATTGATTCATGAAGAGCCGTATTTGAACACTAACACTCCCGGTAATTGGTGCTTGTGCAATTTGATTACCAAGTCCGCTTGGATAACAGAAGGCCCCCAGGGATTTACAGAAACGCAGCTCAAACAGTACGAATGTCCGCTGGCTTTGAATTACTTTTAAAGAAGAAATCCACGAGAATCTCGACTTTTCTTTTCAGCGTATGAGAAGAAGTATACGGATCAAAGAAAGTTGAGCAAAACAAAATTTTGCTAGTAGAAAAGTCGAAATATCATAAATCTGGGGAATTGACAAATAAGGTCCAGTTATCATTACAAGTGGACTAAACGGATGGTGGATGACTGTCAGCAAAAAATCGGAACACTATAAATTTATATGAATACGAAAAGAATGAACTAATAAATAGAATCTTCCAAGATCGGCATAGCAGCCATTTTCATGTATGATCAAAATGAGTGGCTTGAAAAATCGACATGATAAGTCTTTCGAACTGTTTCAGCATACCACATACGATTTCTCTCCTCAGTTGCTTCTTTCCTGCCCTCGTCGTAGTTACGACTGCATTTATGTCGGAGATAGATAAGTGACTAGCCTAAAATGCAGTGGAAGAATCTCCCCACGACGACCTACACAATGCACATACGTGTACATACCAGTACATGAACGCGTTCACCCAAACATGTCCACAAAACAGGTTCTGTATTTTCATTTTTCTTCTGCTTTCACTGATCTTGATGACGATAACTGTGACCGAGCCAATTTATAAGTGTTATCTTCCATACATGACGCAAGCAATCTATACGAACACATTAGAATTCAAATGAGAGCTGAAACAATTGGTATCCCAGAGTCCGATGGCGGGGACACGAAGTGGCGATCACTTGGAGGACTATCGTGTTCATCAGACAAACACGAATGCTAGGTCGTTCGACATATGTCGGTCAGAGTTTCATTTGTAAAAATTTCATGTAATAGTGTACACGTGCATCCTGATGCGTCAAGCACTTATTGTTGTTATTGCTTGTTTTATTTTCTTTACCCGCTTCAGCTGTGCTGGGCGGAAAAGAGTAAACACAGTATTCATTTGCTATGGTTGATAGACTATTGTCCCAAAACTAACTTAATACTGACGCATTCTGCTCTCGTCGGTCTGCTTCAAGCTCAAAGAATCGGTAAGGTACAGGAATGATTAGCCGGTAAGTTTGTTTTACTTGCCCTCATGCTCACTAGTTTATCCTCCATGTCCCCCCACTCTACGTGGACATTGTAGCTCGAGCACACCTCACAATACTTCTGTTCTCTTCTCCCCCTCTCCTGTACATCACTTTGTGTATTGTTTAGACAACTTCTCCGGTAAACGAGTAACAAAGGTTTGTTGGCTAAGTAATAGCTGTTCGTGTCTGTCACTTGGCCCATTTGTGCGTATGCATGTTTGTCAGTGTGCACGAGTTTGCGCAGAATTCTTCTCTGGATAATGTAAGAGCCATGATGCGGCTTGTATATTGGGAAACTGAAGCGAGTTAATATAGTAGCACGTGTAATTTTGGAAGGAGAAAGATAATCGGGGGAAGGTGTCAGCTTTGGTGTGATTATTAGCTATGGTTGGATGGAGAAGAGATACAACAAAAAAAACAACAAATGTGTTTGTGTGTCCAAACATCAACCACGAATTTGTCGGCATCTTCGGCGACGGCGACGACGACAACAACTATTCAAACTGTAAATTTACACAGACGTGGGCGGATAACTACTGACAGGCCAACGAACTAACTAATACTGCCTTTCTCGTGCTGCGCTAATGCACTCCAGTGCTAGACGAAGCATTTGGAAGACATGATCTTCGGGTTTTCGGTGATGGGTGTGACTGGGCGAACCTAAAACCCAATTATACCAGATTTTAGAAAGGAAGAAAGGTGTGAAGTGAAGGGGTTCGAGTGAATTATCGTTTTCTTGTTGATTTCTTTATTAAAGTACCCTATCCCTTACGCGTGTTGGTGACACAGCCATTCAGTGCTCAACTCATTAAAGTCGTCATAACAAGTGTTTTCTCTTTCGGACTTTCACTGACTCGACTAAGTGTAGATGCAAATCCCAAAAATATACTCCCGTTCTCTCTCGCTCTCTTACACACACACACACACAATGCACAAACAGACAAACTCGTCCATTTGGTGAGCTTCATCAGAACCAGTAGATCAAACGCGCCGCGCTGTTGCGAACGGACTTGAACAAGGCAGACAAGTGAAACTTTATGTAGGAGTAATTAATGCCTCTTTATCAGGCAATATGTACATACGTTTGGGGGCAAATCCAACCGAAATAAATGTGAGGGCGAACATTGGATGCGTGTTTGTCAGGAGGCAAACTTATTTGCAGGCACATAGCATTCAGTTAATTCTGTCTGTCCCGTTCATACGCATACACACACACAGTCATACTGGGGATGTCATTAACAATTGTAGCTACTTGAAAAACGGTCTCCATTGGACGGGAACCGGGAATGAGATCAGGTTTTCAAGGTTGGTGTGAAAATTAAATGAATTAAAGTGATGGACCGGCCGAAGTGTTGTAATGATGGTGCTGATACAACGCGCTGGCAAGATGGGAGGAGGGGACACAAGCCGGGGGAAGAGATTGATGGTAGTGGTATTAGCAGTAGTAGAAAGGGAGGGATAAAGCGCGTGTGTACGAGAAGAGGAGGAAAAGCTCGTGCGAGAAAGAGGTGCCGTGTCACAAGTCATCGACTGACTGGTTCCGATCTTTCGTGCGCATTCGCTAATTTGCTACAAGCACAACTACATTAAATGAGGTAGCTCTACTAGCCGTGGGTGGACTAATGACAATGCTGTTCCTGCTACCAGCACCGCTACTACTGCAAACGTTGTTGCTGATGTTGCTGCTGATAATAATGATGATGAGGGCGATGACAATTTATTGATAATTTCGATGAAATTCACTCAGATTATGATAAGTCTTTCTAATGCTCCGTGCATTGGTGAAAGTAAACACGCTGCCGTTGATTTTTCCCAATCCACTAGTGCGATACTACTTCCTGGTCATATAATTAAACAGCATAAAGCTCTATAATCAAAACCAAAGTTTAGAGTTCAAATCACGTGTTACGGACAATCCGCCTCCCTGATCTCCGGTAAACAACCTGCATGTGCGTTTGCAGAAAGGAGGGCAGGCCAGAGGTGAATAAATCGGAATATATTAAACATTTACGCATCTGGTAGACGGGTACTTTATATTCTAAAAACGTCTCACTGTCATGGAAGTCAGCAGCTTGGTTTTCAGGGTTCACATGAGTCATAACGGTGTTCAAGTATGGCTCTTTTGAGCGCAGTGATTTGTGCATTTCACATTTTATACTTCCGCTTCTTTTGTTTGCCTGCGCTTGAGACTTTGCTATTCTGATTGATATACTGTTGACCTGTATCCCGGTACAAGCTAGTATCCAGTCGGTTTGCTTCCGATTTTGTTCTAAAATTTTATAAACCCGCGAACCATATCATGGGCCACTCGGAGAACCAAACGTTTTCGGAATTAGAGTGGAAATAAGGGGAATTATATTGGTTCCGGCTCTGGGGAAAGGATAGCTAACCTTAGAACTGCCAAAGTTTTTGTTGGGTTCAAAATCAATCACACATTCGTAATTTTAAGATATTTTTTGCTTGTCACAAATAATTGTTCTGTTTATTAGGTTGACACACTTGGTTAACTAACTGTAAGCTGCTAAATGGCAAGGTGGGAATTCAGCTGGGAGGATTTCACATCCAGTCATCAAGAATTTCGACGCCTGAAAAACTGAAATTCCCTTTCTTTTAGTACACATAGACCGATGAGGCTTGAAACGATTGAACAGTTTTAACTCCGTGATCAATCGGTCTGTGATGCGGGTAAAAACAAAGAATCCCCGGGAGAACACAACCCCATTGCTCTCAAATTAGCTGATCGGACACTCAAAGCCGGTATTTCTGCGTGAGTTCATCTGCATACTTGAACACTTGCATTGAAAACTGCCACCGGAATCTTGTTTTGCTTGACACGAGTGTGAATAACTTCTGGAAACATCTGTGAACACTGGCAGCTCTATGTGAGTAAAGAACTGCCAACCCAGAGAACGACAGTTCTAGAAGCGCAAGATAGTATATTTTCAGTCAGTAGCGTATACAGGAATCATATTCCCGTCATACAAACGAGATTCTGGCAAGAAATTTCAGTCAGAATGTTCCAGCATGTAGGTAAACTGCTGCAAGAGTACGACGTGTTCATGAAGCCATAATCGCAAAATGGGTGGCTTGCTCCTGGGATTCCTTGTTTATTGTTGTTCACACTGCTGTCTCTCCCTCTCCCTCTCTATGTATATATATATATAATGTAGCTTTTCCAATACACCCGGATGCCGTAGAACCGCATGTTTTCTAATTGGCGCAAGCAAACATTTGCTGCTTGGTATTTTCATTACCCAATTCTGCTCCCTTCTCCCTTTATTTTCCCGGCCGCTACCCCGATAGCGTTGCCAGACCACATCTTCAGCATCCGCCCAACGGCAATTTTTCTCACGTACGCATTTCTTTTTGAGTACAAGAACCCTTATTCACGACTGGCGTCAAATTAGATAAATGTTTGACTTCATTCGTGGTTTGATAAATGGTACCAAATATCACCACGTTCTCGCCTGGATTGACGTAGTTAGGCGAGGAGGACTGAAATGTATGGAGTACGAAATGAGACGTGTGTATGTATGCATGCCTATTTTTGTTTATCTGGTAGATGTGAGATTTTTATATCTTCGGTCATTCACTGGCTCATTTGCTTCCTTGTTGTCTTGCTCACCTTCCCTCCTGTCCACCCAGTTCCCCGTCGCTTAAGTCCACCAGCACTACCACACTTTATTACCATCACTCCAACTTTTACCTTCTATGCATTCTGGATCCCAGATGGCTCTGATCCTTATTTGACTGTTGTGTTTACTAAACCATATGAAAAGCTGTTGGGATAGAGTGGGGCGGAATTGAGTTTCTTTTGGTGTTTATGAATAAGGTGGTGGGTATCGGCGACAAGACAACAACACAGAACGCGAGCATGGCGATGAAAAATGGACAGGGAACTTAAAAGGGAACTGGCGGAAGCTGGGTAAATAGGCCAACTGCCAAGTAATTTGATTACGTTCTGTCGTATCGTCAACTTTAGGACAATAATACAATACGATCCCATAAGCAGCATGTGAAGTTGCATTCATTCGAAGCACGATGTGGGGAGGAGGGTAAAGATCAAGCGAAAAAAAACATTTTTTGGAATTACATCACGTACAACTTAATAGGGTTTGTGAATTCGACTATGTACCTGAATGACCATGGCCGACTTGGACTACGTAAATTAGGTCCCGTTATGATAATGATAATAATAATGAAGGTAATAAGTATAGCGAAATCATTTTCTATTCTTCATAACTTAACGCGGTCACGGTCTGCTGATGACCGACCATGGTAGAATTCAAACCCGATGCATCCAAATTGGAGCACTGTTCTGACAGCAGCTCAGCTACCATTGGTCAGCAGGACAACGACCGTGTACCAAAATCCTAATGACAAGGTACTAAGATTACGGATAACGATGCGGATAGTTTTCATGTATATATCCAATGGGTATGTGCATGTATGAAGAATTTATTTGAGTCAAAGGGCTTTGAGAACTAGCTTAAAGCAAGGATTTAAGGTTTTTGTTCTGCCCTTGCCGGAAAAGAAAATCGTGTTTCGTGCAGCTGAGAAACTAAAAACAACAAGGCAAGTACTAAGCCAAGTTTGCAGTCATTGTTTAGTAAAGTTTCGTAAAAAATGCAGGGGTTAAAAAACTTTAAAACCAATTCCTCGTCGGGCACGTGTTATGTTTCATGCTCACTCCAATAAATGAGGCAAAAAGAAATTTTTGCGATTCCTCGGCCTTCTCCAGTACCCGTGGTGTTAGGTCAACTAGATCATGCGTATATACGAGACATCCCGCCAGACTAAGAAGAAACTCCAGCTAATAAAGACGATCTGATCTCTTACATAATAATTTGCTAACTTTCTGATACAACACACAATCGATAAGCGAAATAATACTAGATGATGATTCACTCGAAACGCGACAAATATTATTTTAACTTGCGAAAACTTGTCTCTTATTCAATTTGTTATGATCGAAAAGGAGAGCCGAAAAATCTCACACTTTTCGATGGTTTCCATCTGCATAGGTTTGGTTTCAGTGGAATTCGGAGTAACCAGCTAAACGTCTTGGACCGAGATAAAGTCATCGGGACAGGGGAAGTGCACGTGTGATGGGATGTGCAAATTTGTGGTTTAATAGGTAACCATGTGAATGAAGTCTAGTTCAAATTCGGGGGACGATCATTCAGAAAATCACTTTTGAAAGCCAACTCACAGGTTGTTCTGAAAAACTGATTAGTGTACAGAACAATGGACAAATCACACTCTGAGTGTGTTAACTTTGGGACAAACAGGTAATCGCGTCCTAATTATGTGTGATTTAAAACTCAGATCACGGCAAATATCCAGATGAAGTTTATTCCATTAATCCTGGTCTTCCTGAAATAAGTGTGTTGAGGCAATGCAAACTATCACAGGATGACGTTAGGCAGAGTATTATTTGGATATGAGATTAAAATTCGAAGTGTAAAGTTCCATAGTACCCACTGCTGTGGTGGGTTCACTTTTGCTAAACAGAGGACTGTTAATCCGTGTAGAGTTCATCTTACGGACACTTCTTAACAAGTTCATGTGAAAACACAACCCGTATGCTGCTGACACGACTGACAACGTCCGCTAATTTCATACCTAACATAAATAGTATCATATACTTATTTTTTTTCTTAAAATGTGTCTTACAGTTCTTGATTAATTTTAGGGAACACTTCGACTTTCTGTCCATAAAAAGCCCATAGATACACGATTACAACAATTACCAAAGTTTTACACGGTCACGTGTTTTAAACTGCAGGCCAAGAAACAATTCATTCGCAATGCAATAAAAATAAAATCCGAGTATATATATAACCATGAATACGCATTATATTATGGTGAATGAAACTCACAACATATCACCTGCTCAACAATACTGTTTCATTAGGACAGACGTTGCACAGGATACTTGGTTAGCCCACGGTCTGAGCCGACCATGCCCTAGTTACTGTAGATAGAGTGCTTCTTCGCGCTTCCGGTACCCAGTTCATTTGGTTTTTCTTCAGATGGATTTGGTGTTCACAGAAATCGGTTGATTTTGATGCATAACGAGAAAGTTACGCCAAGGAAGATTTGAACTGGATATTCAGAACACCTGAATACACCAATAAGCTTAGGATTTCCGTTGGTGCGGCGTTTGGACACTCTGATTTGGGTCAGGATTTAGGAATACATTTTTCATGTTGAATGATGCAAAGATCCTCCGGATTAATTAACTGATAAAAATCTAACCATCATTAGGGATAGTAGAATCAGTCTTGATAAGGCTCAGATTCAGTCTTCAGCGAGAAATAAAGTTGTGAATAGAAGGCCTTGTGAAACAAAGTAGTTTAGTTAGCATTACGGGGCACATAGGGATTGATACCACTGAGTTCTACAACACGACCAATTGCATTCTGAAAAAGAAATAAATGAAGAAACTCATTTGTGAGCTTCCTCCAGACGAAATCTCATTCTGAGCGACGACAATCAGTGGAGGTTATGATAAGAGACTCGATGCAAACTAGAGAAGCAAACAGGGAACAGTTTTCAAGATTCATTTGAGAACCTTTCGCAAGCTGAAATCAAAAAATTGTTAGATGAAACGTCGATTACGAACAGCTTGGTGTGAAACCGCCATACTGCGGCCAGCCTCACTCAGGTTAGACAAACCTTACCGGTCAACTTATCGTCTCTGCTCAATGATCGACCAAAAAATCGCAGACACATAATACGACACGTGATCGAGGTCCTAAATTATAAGTACGATTCGGGAGGGCCATATTCTTGTATACTGTCTTATCCAGGGACATGTCCTGTTTGTCCAGTCAGCAGTGAGGCCATTTTTATGGTGAGATGCATCAAATACCCCGTTGAATCGCAAGATTTTGTTCTCCAATTGGGTTGACTGCCGGTCAGGTTAGTTTGTAATCTTGAACTCGATATCGCAGTTTATCAAATCACTTCCAAATTGATGTATGCTATTTTACGCAAAACGCAGGCTCATCCGTATTGCGTTTATATGCACTACAGAGAGTGATTAATTCAAATAATTGTAATCAGAAATTTCGTAGGCGTATTTTGTTGGGTGCGGATCTCCTAATTGAGTAGTAATGAATAAGCGTACACAGACAATTTAGTACTGCGAGCTTGTATATTTTCACATCTATCAGCTCCCAGATAGCTCCCTTAGCATTAACTTCACTTAGGAGTTACTTGCACCAATTACCATGGTAACTAGTGGATAAAAGTTCTATTTGAGAATATCGCAGTGGTTAGGGCAAAAAGCTTTCGATGCAACTGGTCTGAAGCTGATGCAGCAGCCGGTTACACAACCTCTTCAGGCAGGTTTTGCAATTCCCAACGGCTGTCATCAATCACCACTCGTCACCCACAAAAAACCTTCGTGAACTACATGTTGTTTCTTTCTCGGTCACTTGTGTTTCCAATTCTTTCAACGACATCGCGAAATACGTGGACTGTGCTTTTCTTGATTAGTCCTCCGTCTTTGACTATGTGACACATCCTATTCTAATTAGCAAACGACAATCAACTAGCTATCGTTCGTATTACTGTAATTTGACGCGCGACTAATTCTTCCAACAAAACAACACCACGGTGTCAAATTAGAAAAGTGTCAGCAACCTCCTGTAATATATCCCGTATTCTGCAAGATATCACTGCATCATATATTCTTTTAACAATTATTTTCAAGTACACAAATGATAAGGTCATTCCCATTCCCATTCCCGATCTGTCGGAACTAGCGGTGCACGTCATTGATATCCCTGACACAATCGTGCATTTCATATCATTCAGCCCAAATCTTAACCCCACAAATGAAACGAGTCTGTTTTACCCTGACTGTTTCCCATCTCCGTCTAGTGTACCTTCTTACCGAAAATAATCTTCAGTGTTTTGTACACTGGCTACAAACTCATTCCCTGTAAATAATCCAGATGGGTCAGTCTTCCTTTAATCACTCAGTGACAATTACATTTATTCAACAAAACATTGTTCCCATTACCATTCGCATTCTTCCTGCAATTTTAACAGGTCGTCTGAGGGTATTCTTTGATCTGTCGGAATTTGCCCAAAAATGGTCAATCAGATCTCCCGAATTCATTTGTCGTTTCTACGAAATTTGCGGCGGACAAATTAATTTTGATTTCAATTCGCGGGAGCAGTTCTGCCTCGCAGTACCGATACATCATACATCGATTCTTTTGTGCGCCAATCCTACTCATCCGCACACTTTTTACCCATCTTGTATATCCCCACATGTAACTTTGTTGATACCCTATCACACCCGAATTCCAACGGACAAGATGAAGATTTGCAGTAAAACCTCGAACTCATTTCTGCGCTTGACACGCATTTTTGCGCAGGGTTCGATTGTGATATTTTTCATAATACCGTTGCGATAGTGTTCTTGTTCTCTAGTTGAAAGCAAACAAATAAGTTGTTAAAGGTCAAAAACGCAAATGTAACTAATATACACGAAATAACCTAACCACAAGACTGTGATTTACCGGAACTTCAACAACGAATTCAAGGTTTGGATGGTACGATAGACCGAAAATCGCAATTATTTGGCCACTGGAACCACTATATTCCGAAGGTTTACAGAAAAAACGCCTGTTCGGTCGAAGTTCAGTCAGTTTTGCGACAGTGACAAAATATCGACATGACATCATAAAATTGATGCAATGGGTTTCCGTTATGGAAGCTGATGAACCATGCAAAAACTGACATCATTCATACCATAAATGATATGGCTGACCAACCCATAGTTTCTGGCATAAGATACTCCGGTCTACCTATCCCTTGCCTCTTGAATGTTAGAAATGCATGAAATGAGTGCTTATGACCGGCCTGTATTCGCTGGAGAACACTGAATCAGATGAACTGCCTGGGGGCAAAGAGATCAAGATTGCCGTCTCTGTGGCAGACACCTTTGCACTAATCAGAGGACTATTCGTCCGGTAGATGTTTAAAGGAAACAAACGCACACCATCAGATCATCAGTAGAGTCAAAAAGACTAGCGATTCAACGAGATTAAGCCCAGATGGCGTCTCCTAATCCACTCAAAGCATAATGTTGATCATTCCTCTTATCTAACGATCTACATTTTCCTCTCTCTACGTCTATCCACACTTCCCATACTCACATAGGTCTCTCGAATAACCCATCCATAACAGAATGCCAACCCGACTGCTGACTAAATATGCATGCGAGACCGCCATTAAAATGCTTTGATCTTTCCGGAGACGAATGCGTATTGAACACTGACTCAGACGCGGGATTTGCTCACTGATTTGCTCATTTGCTTTGATGTGTCGGCGGCCTAAGGTGCTAGTATTTCTATCACTGCTACATAATTGTCACTGAATGTATGAATGAATGGGTTAGCCAGTTTGTTAGTTATTAGGTAATGATTCTACGTATAGGGCATATCCGTACGAACTTAACACGGATGGATAGGAAGACCAAATGAACGGATGAGTGAATGAACACAGATGCCCTTACATTTGAGTGGGCAGCTGAGTCGGACTCAGCACAGCTCAATATAGTATAGAGGATGGTAGAATGTAAGTGTTTTGGATATACAAGTACAATAATATTTTCCTGGGTCTGTACTTACATTACGTCGTCCCTAAAGAGCAGGAGGCTCCAAAAGGGGAAAACGGTTAGGTGTTGGGAGCGAAACCAACCAGCAGTATCAAATATTTGTGATTTAGGACTACAATAGGCTCGTTCTTCATGCATAATTTTTCCCGGCTACTTCAACGCAGATATTTGTACTTTATTCTCTTTGTTCTGCCAACACTTTGAAGGACATTGCTAGCGAGCTTGATATCATAAGCTTAGTCCGCGAGTAGTGCCTAAATTAAAAGTTTCTCAAATATCTCAGTAATTAGACTTAGTGATTAGCTTCTCTCGAGGGAAATGTTGACATGAAGGAGAATGATCTGTCTCACTTGGTGACTTGGCATACGTCAAAAGAATCGAGAATAGATGGAACTCAGCATTTGACTTAATGAAAGATGGAAATCTGAGATTCAATAATCACTAGAAATCTGGTGTGCTGCGATTAATTTTCTCACGATTCACAATGAGAAAGTCATTGCTGCGGCACTGCTTCGATCCCTGCACTTGTGGTGTTTCGCACAAACTAACCTAGTCCGAATGGCAGTCAGCCCAGCTTAGAATAACTTAAATCTGTTTTATACTGCTGTTGAATATTCGTCAGAGCATGAGGGATTAGAAGTAATTCATATTCGGTCACTATTGGCCATTAACTTATTGTACAGGAATCAATTAAACCATTATCAGTAAACAGCTGTCATTAGACAATCCGATAGGCTCAATTTTCATAAATCAAAGCTGAGAATGTGTGCTAGAAACTGAAGCGAAAATGAACCGTGTTATATTCAAACTATCCAGACAAGTTTTTAGCGGACGAAATATGGAAAAACCAAAAGCCGAGAACAAATCTATCAAAAGTACGCTACGATACGGAGCACCTCAACTAATTTTTCATCCAGCACAAGTAAAGTCACATTCACTGACACGTATGCTATGTCCAAGGGTAGTTTACGCAAGGCTGGAATTCGACCACTGGAGACTGGCACATGGGTGGCATAGATAACATGGAAAGACTTTAGTTTTTTGCCGCAGTTTGTTCTGTAGCACTTAATCTACTATATGAAGCATTGTCTATGACTTGCAAACAAGTGACGAGAAAACCGCGTTTCATTAGATAGTTGTATGCAATAAGACATGCATATAAATCATCTGTCTCGCTCAAATACGAACTAGTGGCAAACCTTGGAGAAGATAGGATGCCAAGAAGAGACAATGGAACTTTACTATATAGCAGACGTGTGACCTGCTCTCTTTTAGGGCTGACACAAAGGAATCGTCAGACTGGACCTTGTTTAGTACATGCTAATAGTCATCCAGCATTTACTTGTTAGTAGCTCGCTGAAAACTGACCATATTTAGAGCAGTAGAATAAGCATCTTCACAGATAACTTAGCTAGTGATAAACCACTCATGTCTAAATCACTTTGACCAAACAACCTAAATCTCATTCAGTACTACCTAACAAAAATGTCTAGTCTTGATGTCACCCACCACAAAGTGTCAAATCGAGGGTAAGACACTTTTGACGACCTCTTCAACCGTTAGTTGGCTATCCAAATGCATCCATGGTGGCACCGTTTTGTGTTGAAGTTCGAATTTTCTACCCGAATGTGTTAGGGAGAACCAGCTACGTTTATTTCGCCATGAAGAACGAAGGGCTTCAACGGGTTCCATCGCAGTGTATCATTCATTCCGGGTAGCGTCATTTGGCGTACCGTATACAGTCTTAAATAATGTGTCAAATGCAATTCGATTTAAGAAGCTGTCGACAATCAAGGCAAAATTTTTTGGCTCACTATAGCTTCAAGCCTGAACAGAAACAAAACTGACCCAAGTTCGTGAACTTTCATAAAATAAATCACCATGTGATGTCATCGCTCAACTCACCGTAAAGAAACCATGGAAGCTCTGTAGGTCATATCGAAAGCATTCGTCGTAATTAGGCTACCTGCACAGAAGTCATCTATCAGTAGGGTTCGATCGCTTTGAGATAACGGACAGTGACCGTGCAAATCAGTGACGGATAGGTGCAACATCATGTGGTGAAGTTCAACAAACCGTTCACAGGAAGCCCGGTAGCGTAATGGCTAAGGCGTTCGACTCACAATCGTTCGTCCCGGGTTCGGGTTCGGGTTCGCGTTCGCGTCCCAGTTCGGGCGCGGTCCATATGTACTGTTCATCATTCCTAACAAGGATGAAACAGTTGTACAGTGCTTCCATGGTTTCCTTATGGTGAATTGAGTGATGATATCACATGGTGAATTATTTCATGTAAACATTCATGAACTTTCTTGGCCAAAAGACCGTGGCTAAACTACCAAGGGTGACGGGAATCCAATACATTGTTGGTGGCTCGTTGTTTCAACATTTTCTCTTCGTTCCTACAATTACCAACTGATCGGCGAACCACCCGACTGTCTGACAAAAGGATGTAAAAAATACCTTCCTAAAATTGAAAATATCCAAACCTTATATTTGGATGCACCTTAGATCATCATACTTCATTGCAGAAACTTCCTTACCCAGATATTTACGTTTTTAATATCAGGATCTGAAAGTAATAAGTTTGACTTTTGTTTTCCCCAGCTTACCCCGTTCCTCAATCTTTTATTTAAATCAGTCACTACGGAGTTAATGAACAGATAGCCTTTGATGTGCTTCACAATTGCCTACGGGTCAATTCTTTAGACCCATTGTGACATTTCAGTCAGTTTGTCCTCTTTCGTTTGTGAATTTTGGTTCCAACGTCAACGGATGTCTGCCCATAGTAAATAGAACACAGTATGTCTTATTCCGGCCTGTGTTCTCTCGGTCGGGTAGAATACACATATTGTGAACTTGGAACAACTACGGACGACGCTTGATAGAAATGTGTGTGCGTGTGTGTGTACGTGAATCAAACAATTTACCAACCACTTCTCGAGTAGACTATAAGGACCAGCTATAGGATGGGAATCTTCGACTTAACAACCCAGACGGAATCGGCAAACACAGAGTAGTAGAGGGACAGACGGATGGAAATGGATAGAATGTCCGTGCATCATGAAACCGACATCCTGGGTGACATGTGCTTTCTACACGCGAAATGATTTATCTGCCAGCCGATTTGTCATTTATCATTTGAATGTAAAAATGTCGAAATATGCATGCATGGAAAAAACACCATCAAAGAGTCCACCATAACTCATATTCGAAATCAGAGATTCGGCCTTCAACGCGAGCGGTGGGCAGCACACAGCGGATGAAATAGAGAGGTGTCTACTTGTACCGACGAATAGAAACAAGTGAAAGAAGGCTTACATTCCAAAACGAGTGGTATCTGAGACACAGCAGTATGTTTTGTCGAGGTGCGCCAGGCCTGTAACAGTGGTCAGTAATCATCTGAGTGCCTATGTATATATGGGTAGCCAGTCGTTAGTCAATCAGTCAGCAAGTCAGCCAATGCATTAGTTGGCATTCAGTTTCTTGATTTTAAGATTTTCTCTCTAAGGTATGCATTTACCGCTGAGACATTTCTTATTTGCCTGAGCCTACAGCATCCTAACTATCATGGTTGTCATGGTCATCATCATCTCTGATTTTGTTACCTCGGCCGTTGCTTCTGTTGCTAGTATTCTGATTGTTACTCTCCCAATTTGGTCATGTCGGATGCGTTACGCGCCGTTGATTGCATCTAACATAAGAATGACAGAAAGACAATGACGCTCGGACACAAACAATAAGAATGTAATAGTGTGACTAGGTTCGCTTATGAACGACCCAGCGCGTGACAGTTAGGGGGAGAATGGAAAAAGCAGCGAGAAAACATGCCAGTTCAACGGGGGGAACAACATGAAACTTGGACATTGCTAGTTCACTATTGCACGGGCACAACTTGAACCAAAAATCCACGACCTGTTTACAAGTGGTGTGACAATTCATTAAGGAAATTCCATTAGGGTGCTACTTCCGAGGCGGTCTGATAGCACAGTCAGCATTTGGTATGTTTGACAGCCGGTTAACAAATTGCTTGATGATATGCCAGTGTGCAGCGCAAAGAAGTGTCAGCACAACGAATCCATCCGTTAATACGGAGAATCAGTAAAAATACAAATGTCATCATGTGAACACTAGGAGGCGTGCTTTTCCACTGAAAATTAGTGAAGAAGACTGAAATGGGTTAGTTTGTAACAAACGCACAAGTAAGATGACAATTTGTCAGTAAATTGATCTGATAAATGTTGGAAAATAAATGCGGCTATTCGCAACCTGAATCCAACGGTAGTTCAAATATTCTGCTTATAATTCGATTGAAATAACCGCTGCAACAGTATTTCCTCAGGGAGCATTTAGTCGCTTTGTTCAGATTGACGGGGTCCAAGTTGTGCACATACACACACGCACACAAACACACGAATATTCACCACACGGACTCGTTCAGTCAACCGCCTTAGCACTTAAAACTGACTGTTTATTTGATGAGATAATATTGCAAAAATATCTTGTAAACTTAGCAACCAGTCAACTTACCTGCTATTTGATGTTCCATTCTAGCTACGGGTATTTACATATTTTTATAACGTGCAAAGCCCGTTCATTAGAAATTTCTTCCATGCCTTAAAATCGCAAAGCATAAACCAGCGAAACGAACTGGATTGGTTAATCCTAGGAATATCCCTTTCGTGGTTTATTTTTCGTTACTCTTATCTACTGAGCATAACAGTACTCATACTAAAGTTAATCGACAAAGGTTTTGAATGACATGCATTTAAATCAAAAGGAATCTTCGAGGCCGAAAACCTACAAAAAGTAGTTCTAACTTTTGACAATTTTGATTACTTCCGAAATGAAGGTTGCGAAAACTGATAATCTTGAAGAACTATGTCATAGGGAACGCCATCAGATAACAGTAAAAAATGACAGTGCACATTATTAAGTTCGATAAACTGACCGAGTTTCACGTAATCTGGACTCAGAATTAGCAACCGAGTGAGCCGGAATAGCACATCAGCGAAAACCTACTCCGAGTTCAATTTAAGTATTCTTTTACTTGAATGAAAATGAGATGTGGACACAGCCACGATTGTCGTTCATCCGAGTTGGCAATTTCATAACGGGACAGAAAAAAATTGAAACAATAAAATTTCCCTTGGGTTCCATTATGCGAAACAAGTAGAATACAAAATGAGTACGGTCAGGAGTTTTAATATTGCCCTTTGAAGTTTCATGTTTTTTCACAAGCTTCATGCAAAAACATTATCATTACAGTGGTTACATTTTGGCACTGACTGGGGAACCACACCACGAGAAGGATCTTTAAATTAGACATAAATTTGTAAGGTTACAAAAAGGAGAGCTCGGGAATCCGTTTGTGTATTCACTGACAGATTGTTCGAAGATCCGATTATATTCGATGATGAGACCAAATCAGTCCTGTCATTTATTCGACACTTACTGTTAATTAATACTGCTCTTATCTCAGAGAAAATTGTAACTGTTTCTGGAAATCCTGCGGAGTATTTCAGCCGGACTTCCAAAATGGGCCTAACATCATGTTAACCTGATCACCGGCAGCCCAGTAAATTAGGTGTAACCCTTCGACGCACACTTTCCCTACTTGCGTTTCTATTAGTAGCAAAACTGCGAATGTAGAAAATTAGACTGTCCTATTCCAAGGAAGATGAATGCTTTGTAGCGAAATGAAAATTCACAAAAGCATTACGAGGCAAGAGTTTCCCGACCCGAAGACAACAGTAACGATAAAACGCTACTGAGTTTATACTTTATTAGGAATGACATCTGGATCTTGCTTTCAAATAGTTAACTGAGCGTCTCGCAGCCCAACTATGTGAAAAAGTTACACAAAAATCAATAAATCTCATCAAAGAACAGAATTATTTGGAACATACTGGGGAGAAAATAAAGCCAGAGTCATAAGGCTGGTTGAATCGTTCCACTAAAGACCGATCACCTAGCCCAGTGAACAATTTTTACCAATCTACTGCATATTACGCCCACAAATTTCGCGTACGGGTCGCGCCACATCACCGCTGGAACCCATGCGCCGGAGTGCGTCTGGGATCCTGAAACTTTGATGGACTGGCAATATCTTCAAAATCCAGCTTCCGTCTACCACCAAAGTGGTAAGTGGGTCTGGGATTAAAACTTTTGCTCATTTCGGTGGAGAAAAGTTTAACCCACTGGACCACGTCGGTCAGATACTGTTCATGATAGGTTGCTTATTGAATATGCGTCTCTCTCTCTCTCTCGCTATATATATATATATATATATTCACATTTGTCACTTTATATATATGTATATACATATATATAAAGTGACAAATGTGAATGCAAATTAAGTGTTGTCACAATTTTGACAGAAGAGAAAGGACGGGTAACAGGATGAAAAAAGCATTCATTAAATTCTTCAGCTTACTTCATGTCACCTATAGTGCACCATGATGCGCAACGGTGAATACTGATGTGAAAATAAAAATGTATGAGGCTTTGTCAGATGATCATTTGTGGTTTCTGCTATTGACACATTTTCGATGGAATTTACGAGGTAAGTAACTGAAAGGAGCATCGTTCTTAAATGTCACCGACGGTGGAACATATACCGAAAGCAACCAAGCTCTCGTTACTGTATAACACTGTAAGAGCGGCAGCGCTTTCAGGCACAAATGGTTTTTCATTTCGTAGTGATTTGATTTGGACTGAAGAGCCAAATGTGATGGGAGTGGTTTTAAATTTGACGTCAGTGAGGACAAATGACTGGACGACAATGAAGCTAAAACTGAAAATCCATTGTTTCGATGACTGCGACAAGACAGGCTGTTCATTCAGTGAACCTAGATGTCAAATTTCTGCTGCGGTCTAGAGTTCTTGCACGAACCCGCAGTTCCTGCCGACGTTTATAGGTCTTCATCTCAAGGGACAGAAATGCGAAAGATCTACGCACCTACCATGTGATAAAACTGCTGTTCAAAGACAAAAGTTGACAATCGAATAATGGATTGATGTTTGTTGGGGCTTGGATACATACGGTGAACACATGAAAACGTTGGGTGTGTCAGAATCTGCAAGCTTTTAGCAAGGTTTGATATCAAAGACAAGTTGTAATTTTATAGCAGATTACCCTCTTCACAAAGAGGTCATCAGAGTAGCTATCAAAACGGAAGAATGGCCTGGCACTGAAAGCTGCCCCAAAAAAGAATACGGAAAGAAAATGACCTGTAGAAGTTCCCTGCTGCGGCCGAGTTCTATAAAAACTACCAGATTGACAAAGGCTATTTGCATCTTTGTGTATGATTCAAGTCAATACATCACAAGAAAATACCCTGTAATTACGAGGAAGTGCATGTACAAAGTGGGTTCAACAGAGTTGCAAACACTGGAGTTCTAACGATTGGATATTGGCTTGAGCAATGTTCAGTAACCCTAAAATCCGCAGGCCATTTGCTATTTAGAAAGGTGAAGCCAACGCCTTTCGTGATAGACTAAAATCATCAGAAATGAACGTTGCACGGGTTGCTGCAATATTTCGGTCACGCGTGATTTTCATGAATAAATCCAGTTTAGCAATGGACTAACCTGACAGCTCGCTGAACTACGTGACTCTTATTCACAGAGCTTCATTAGAATCCCAGTGAAACCGTTTGAGGTTAAAGACACGTAGTATGCTATTTTATTGTCGGGCATAGTCACATCTAAAATCTAAGTCATAGGCCATTGCAGTCACGACAACAGAAGAATCAGAATAGCAAGGATTACACCGACAGACTTATGGACTAATAAAAATCGTGAAACAGACACTGACCTGTTATTCGAGGCAGAAAAGTCTAAAAACCACCCTATAAATATTTCTGGAGTAATGAGCACTTTGGGCAAAGAAGCACGATCTTAGAACCATTATGGCGAATTAGTGTAAAGCATGAGGCTGTGAAAGAATATTTGAAATGAATGTAATACTCAGTGGCTGATGGGGATGATGACAGCAATATTCCTTAAGCAGTGATGGATGAGACGACCGTTTTGACAATGGAATGCAGCACTACATGTGTTAATCATAGTTCTTTATGCGATGTCTGAAGGGATTCTGTGAGACATTCCAATTTCTCTAATCAAAATCTAGACTTGACCTGCCGATGTAGACTGACGTTGGTGCTCTGAACTCAGTCAGAATTCGGTAATTTCACTAACACGATTGCCGTTTCGTTGGTTCTCCTCCAGCCACGGAAAGCTAAAATTTTCCGTCTGTTCCATTAACTTTTAGCTACAATAAACCTAGTTTCACAACCATCGGATCACATTTGGCATACAAGCATCACTTGTAATTTATTCATATTTACTTTATGAATGTAAATGAATCCTGTGATTACATCAAGGATGTTTCTGGAAACAAGCTTTTTCACTGGTAGCTACTTTCAGTCAGTCAGTCCGTCAAGTCAAATCAGTCAAGCATATGTTTTATGCAGCCCTAAGAGCGAAATATGTATTCTGAATGTGAACAAAACCTCTGAAATGAGTGCCTAGTATCATGGGATGTATTGCATTTTCACTCCGCGGCTTCTATAATTGGAAATGTTGCAGTTTCAGTGTTTTCCAAAAATCTGGCCAAGTACGGAACAGTAGAACAATTGAAGGTGCCAATAACAGAAACGAATGACAAAGAAGGAAGGGCAGTTCGCTAGGTGTTCACGTAAAGGGTGATAGGAGTCAGTTAGTATCCTAGTGGAAGGCTTCTACCAAGCGTTCATGTTTTGAGGGATGATGAATTCAAGCGATAGATGTCTGGATAAACAGCTACAAAGGGATAAGAACTTGACGAATCTGGAAATTAATCTGCCATCCTTCGATAAGAGACGAGAAAAAAACGGTAGGAGATGCGTAGAACCAATAAGGTAAGATTCACGGAAAACCAAAACGTCTTATAGAGTATGTGGGTAGGTGGTGGAGGTTAAGATCCGAAATATGAAAAGAGAGACGCCTGATTTTAGCAAAAATGTGTTTCACCTGGGATGACCATGTAAGACTTCGGTTCAATATTGCGCCAAGGTACTTCGCTGAATCTTGTTGATTCTACTGTTCCCTTTTAGCAGATACTGCAGTGTAGACGTCATTAAAAGCGGAGCTTTTTGAGTCTTTCATAAAAGAATATACAACGTCTACATAATTTTGGGGATTGCTAGACATGTTTTGCTCTTTGCACCATTCTAACTGTTCTATGATCAAATTTTTATAATCCCGAAATGAAGCGTTACAGATATACGGCATGCCAAGAACTACATCGTCTGCGCACTTGATAAGAAGCGTATGGGTGTGGGTTGGGATGGAAAGTAGGTAGGTAGGGAAAGAAACGAAGACAATAAAGCACATTGGGGGACTCCAAGAGCAACGGTGACCAACAAGAAAATGGTGCCATTATGACGGGGAAAATGTTGTTGGCTGCGGAAATAATCGGTCAGAAGGTAAATAAATGATGATTCTACACGTGACTGGGAGAGGAATGAGAACAACAAGTGCCTGTCGATGCAGTCAAAAGCGTCATTGCAGTCGATGAAGTAAATTCCCACTCCTTTGCTCTTGTTGTCCAAAGCCACAGGGTCGCTAAAGCGTCAAGGATCGGTAAGCAAATTGATGAGGATCAGAAATAGATAGGAAGGATGCAAAATATGGCAGGACTAATTTTTCGAAAGATCTTCAAAGCTACTGAGTGCAGGCAACAGGACGGAATTTGTAGGAACCCCTCTTAGAGACAGTGGTTGTGCCAGCAGTCAGGAGTTTTGTTGTCACGGAAGAATTTGCTGAACAGTTCAGAAAGGATGGGGAACAGAGTGGCTGAACTGCCATTGAGAACTATGGCGTACAGGCCGTACTGTTCACAACATTTTCTAGTTGAGAAAAGAAGTTCGTTATAAAGACGTAGACAGAAACAGGAAACGAAGGGGATTGTGAGGAGAAAACTTCGGAGATAGGAAAAGTGCAGGATTCGGCTTTCTTGTTGAATCATATATTGAGAGCTTCAACATCCGCAACAGCACACACGCGTGCAGACAAACCTCCAGTTAGGCTTTCGAGTAACCCCAGGTTTCTTGAGGGCCTTGTGTTCTAGTAGATAGCGTGTATGCAAGTGATACAATCCGGACAGCTCCATCTTGATTAACTTTGTTAGATGCTTGTCTGATACTTTTGTTTGACACTTCCTTTTAAAAGCTTATTCTTTCCAGCGATGAATTCGTTTGAGACGAACGACTGGAAAGAGATCGGGGCAGATGTAGAGTCTCGACGGGACAACAGACGTTACACTAAAAGTTAAGATTACTTATCAGTTAATCCCAGGCCACAGAAACATCAGTGTCTAAGACTAGGAAAAAGTCCGTTTGACTCATCACTTCATTCAGCAACATGATGTTTTGCGAACAAATATGTCTTTTGCGAATTTTGTGATCGTAGCATTGCCTGAACCGCCGGGGATTAATGAGGCTGCAAATCTTGTGCAGCACCTGGATTATTGGGTAATCGAATGTGCCTAAAGGGGATCGACGTGAAATAAAAAACATCTTAACTACCTGCAAAGAAAACATCAAAGAAGGCGTTCATTCTAGTGGGAAAGTTAACTGTATTTACTGAACCAAAATGGATGAAGGAACTGACAGCAAAACGGCTAAACTCACCAGCAACTATTCACAAAGCAGTGTCAGATAGTCTTCCAAGAGTTCTAGGATTGCGTCAAGATAATCGCGGTAGCAGTCATGGGCGCACTTATGTGAAACGTATACACTGACAAGCAAAATCAACCAAAAGTTACTCAACTGTCTAGTTTTACCTTCAGTAATAAAGGAATTAACGTGAACAACGGAGTAGTTAAAAACAGACTTGAAGTGTAGACACCATTGGTTACTCACAATTTGATGATACCGCCAACTCGCTTCCGTTGACGAACAGGACGATCAAGGCGATGGTCGCAGAAACCGCTAAGTTCAATCAATTCACCATTTGTGTCCTCTTGAAGCCAAGTTTCTTACAATAAAATGGCCTCCAACTGAGAATACTGATACATCCGGAAGAGATCAAATCACACTGAGAAGTTACTCAGAAGGGTACGCATGTTCTTGCTGATCATCACGGGAATACATATCCCACCCAGTCAGTACAGTTGATGCTAAAACGTCCCCAAAACAGACCCCAAGGGACGGTCTTCAAAAGTGCTGTAGTTTGGTAAAATTTCTTGGAAAAACTGTTTATAAGTTCATAAGTTGGTGATTTACGTTATTTATTCTCGACGAAAGCAAAAATATGAAAAACATTATTGATTTATTTCTTAATTATCCCAACGATTCTTTGACGGATTACTGCTAGATGACTAATCAATCACCTAATACTTTCTGATTTTACTTTTTTGAATGTCTACTAACATTGCGTACATTGCTGTAACGCTATCATTTAGCCTTTTTCTTTGACGAAACTTTTTCCGGGGCTTTAATGGGGTCTATTGCGAAGGTCATCTCGTCACATGACTGCCTCGTGATCGTTCGCTATCCGTGAGTTGCTTTGCTCGCAGCACTGTTTTTGTTTGTTATCTGTTCACTGAAGTAGCGACTGCCCTTAGAAATAACATCTATGAGTTCCACTTAAGTGACAGGATATTTAAGGAAATAAAATTGTTGCCATGGAGATTTTTCATCTGCCTTTTGCATAACACTTGTACACAGGTTGCTTACGAATTGCGATTTCTATCACTTCGTGCTTCATTATGCTTCGACATTATTATGTAACCTACCAGTCACATTCATTTTAAACTCCGTTGACCCAGATTACCCTAGAATCTCATTTGGTAAAACATTAGTGTACATAAACCTGATAAGTATTTATGATATAACTTTCACGAGACCAGACAGTACACGGCAGGCCGAACTTGGAACTTTCCACTGCAGTATGGATCCTTAACAGGTAGAATGTCTTCAAGATTTACACGGGGTTTCCCCTTGGTCGCGGTCATTCAGGACGTGCCAATTTGGGGATTTAGTAAAAAAAGTAGCTGCAACACGGGAAGAATTGCGAGCACTACGAAGCGCTCGTGATAATGCATTGATCCAAAGAATGAGGGGTAGGATTGTAGCTGGTGATTAGCACTGGTCCCATTTCAGACAACTCTGACATACAGAAATCTTCGAAACAAGATCATGAACGTGAATTACGTAGCCTAATTACCTCTGGTGACGATGCGCCGGATATTTCGTCATGCTTTTGCGGGTACTGTTTGGCTTTTCATTGACAATTCTGGTATTCAGGGACGAAAACGATCGATTTCTGATCTGCGCCCAACCAGAAATTGCACAACTCTTGATTATAAAGGCCACTGCAAGGCAACGGTAAATAAACTTTTTAATGAGGTACCATTCTCAGGAGATCAAATGAAAGTTACAGCATAACGATTAATATGAACAAATGGTAATTTAAACTTTGATGAACTTGCAATTTTACAGGCCACATACTTGCAAACCGTCCCCGGTGGGACATATGGTGATTGCATTCGTGAAATCCTGCGGCCAGCTGAATAAGAAAGGAACTTCTGAGAAAGCTGCCTCGGCTAAGACTAAAGTATGTTCCCTCGTCATAGGTGAGCAGGAATTTCAGATGCATCGTTTCTCACTAGGACTATATAAGCGCAACCATATCGAGCATACGAGAAAAGATGAGAGTTTGTTTACAACGCAGCAGATCAATATTGCAAGATGGCCATGATGAAACATTCAAGATCGTCGGTGTGCAATGTCCGTCCGATGAGGTGAGATATTACCCTTTTAACAAGCAGCGTACCCTGTCACTATACGGTGGCTGCACAACGCAATTTCTTCTGCAGTTGTAGGTGCGACTTTGTGTCGAAGGGTTAACCATTTATTGCTTGCGTAATCATTCATAGATAAATGTAAATAGAGTAGTTATTTCAATGCTAGCACAGATACTACGTGTTAGGTAAGAAATGACCAATTAAACTCGGGTGAATGCACTAACTTATTAGCGACATTTTTCTCATTTCAGGATACTGATCATTCCTTCGTCAACGGAATAAAGGAATTCACTCAGACCACAGAAGTATATGATGGATATCTTCAATTTTATATCATAATAATTAAATTCATACCAATGGCGGTCTTATTTTGCTTTGCTGCGGCTTGTTTGGTTGGGAAAGGTCATTTGGGTGTAAAGGTAGACGCATGGGGAATCCAGGAGTCCATAACCCGCGTTTAGAATTAAGTTGCGCTTCTGACAGATTACTTGTCAAGAGCGTTTACATTAGGCTGTAGTTAAGGTTTCGTCGGGAGGTTTTTGTGCGGACTGTTAAAAATGGTTTGCAGGGCGCTTACGGCAGTCTTTGAAAAGCAGTCCCCAAACCCACCGCAGAATGGCGGAAATTGCCCCATCTGGGGCCAGTTTCTAGGGCTGTAGGTAGTCGGTTTAAGAACTGGTTCCGGTCGTTTCAGGAGGCACTTCGCTGATTGGGCACGCAGTAAAACCAAGCGGAGACCACTAGATTTTGATTTGGTTGCCGGGTGGTTTGTCTAATGAAAACTAGTGGTTTTTGCTTTTTTTGCGCCACTACAAACCATTAATGGTTTTGAGTGGTGTCTGAATGGTTGGACGACGTAGCAAGGATTTCAGCACTTCGTTAGAATGTTATCGTGGATTGCTTTACTTTACTGGATCAACAAGGGTCTGCAGTCAAGGACGAAGAACAAAACTACAAAACAGAATGTGGATGGTTATGCAAAAAACGCCGGAGACGTTAAAACTGCACGACCGCATTCAAGAGCCCCACCAACTTCCCTATCATTTACTCGTTGAATTTTATAGAAGACAATTTTTACTTTTGTCATGCTAGTTATTAGGCTGTTAAATATATGTGAGCTCAAAAGCATTCAATTGTTTTTTCCTGGCCTAACGGATCACTGATGGAGTTGAGTTTTGCCATCACACTCGTGCTACTCATTAGTAGCAATTACAGCGTGCCAAAAGAAACGAAAAAATGGTCAATCGAAATGGGCCTTTTTGGTGTGATTTTAAAAAAACAAATTAACCTAGGTTTTGAATAGAGAATAACCAAATGGATCAGATGTCTCTAAAAGCCAGGCTTTCACGTGCCTAACCAATGATGACTACTGAGCAGGATATTTTAAAATCTTCGAGGTCGTGAGATGAAAGAACGGTTATTATTCAACCGTTGGGATGCATGCTACACCTAATCGGTGCGTTGGTAGTAAGGAGGTTGAATGTTCTCATGAGATAATCCACTAGATGATATCGCCGCTCAACTCACCATGGAAACATTGTACATCTGTTTCATCCTTGTTAGGAATTAGCAGCAGAGCATATATACTTCACCCGAACTCGGACGCAAACCCGGAACGAATGATTCAGAGTCGAACTCCCTATTCTATGAAAAGATGACTGGCGTGAAGAATAATGCACAACTTAAGGTCCCATTTGAGGTTTATTAGTTCGACGAGTGAACACTGGTGTTGGTCGCAGCTCAGATTGGCTTTCAGATGACCGTGGTCACTGAGCTCTGCCTTTAGATCGTGTTTCAGCAGTAGTCGAGGTGACACCGTCACTGAAGTCTGTTTTTATGGTGTCCTTACTCCTGCATTTAGCCTCTAAGCATTGAACTTATGGCATGACTGTATAATCTTGTCAGTTTAGACATGCAGTAGCCCGACCGTTGACGTGAGAAATTTTAATGAAAACGCAACCAGTCAGCATTTATTCGCAATGAGCTCCGTAGGACCACGATGATCTTCAAGATATAATTTGTACTGTGATTCAACTAATTCCCATATCAGTGCGTTGGGAAATTTGGTATGTGTCTTGAAGAAAACAGCGAAAAAGCCTCCGTTTAGTACCTATTTGGATCGAAAATTTAAATGTTCAGTGGAATACTGGGTCGCCAAACTCAAAGTAACCATTTTAGTAGATTTGGTGTTTGGAAGGTCGAGCAAAGTAAGAAAGAAACACGGAGAAGAAGTAGACTTCTGATCACCGCATAACTCGGCTTGTGGACGTTGCTTAGCATGTATGTCAACAAAAACTGTGTGCTCATAACCCGATAGACAAGGTTGGCTCATATCTTACCCAGTATCACTGGTATCAGACAGTTGGACTTTTGGAAACAAAAACCTGTTAATGACTCGCATCACAAGAAAGTCAAAGTTTCTGTCCATAAGCAGCGCGCAAATTCCCAATCACGACAAATGCCACGATCTGGTATCAGCTGGTAAGATTTAAAGCAATTCCACCGCAGCTCAATGTCTAGCGAGTTTCGAGCATACATACCTGTTTCGTCAGGTTCTGAATAAACTGGTCATAAAGCCCATTGCCATTCTGCCGCAGATCCAGGCATTCAGTATGATGATGCCCAGCTTAAGTTTTATTAACTTGCCGCTGTCTAAACGAACGCAGATACTGAAACTGATTTTGTCGGCTCGAAATACTTTAACCTAACTAAGCACTCGTTTACTTCTACGTTATGTAGTACGCCGTTGGGCGGACGATCGTCACGTGGTGGTTTGTGATAGTCCGGCCGGTTCAAAGGTACATGTGACTATGAACGATGCCAACGGAGCAGACAATCCCACTGGGGTTCTCAAATATATACATACGTAAATCTAATCAGATCTGTTCAGTGTCCGTGACCGGTAACATATCGAGTGATAGAATGCCTATTGGTACTGTCTTGTCAATTTAACGAACATGGATTTTGATGAACAGGACGAATTCCTACCAGTCTTCCAGCTGAAGTATCACTTGGAGTGATCATAAAGAACGTGTTTGAGGGGCGAATAATCAGACTATAGTTATGACTGACGAAACAGTATATCCGTTATTCGATCATAACCTAATCTTTGGTCATTGCCATGGTCGGTGACCATTCTGGGGTTTTTGGTGTCGCAGATTTTAGCTCTGTTGTTATTTTTCCAAAAGAACCCACGCATTTCCGAGTGTTTTAAAATTGACGTTAATTGAAATATTGCGCGGTTGAAAATTTTTGTCCTCAAAAAGATTCTTCAAAACTCTCCGTGATTGGCTGTTTCACGTATTGACCAAGGTCATCCCACAAAACCATATCAATGATAGAGTTCATTCGACTTCTGACTTGTATTGGTGGGTCACCAATAAACGCGCGGCAGCGTCTTGTGTTCATCCTCTCTCCTCCGCTGGCGTTTTGGGTTAGCCTTTCGAATTCCGCGCCTTCTGTTCTGTGTGGCTACTCAGTCATTTTCTTGTGCGACTACGGGGCGTGAGGACTCAAGCCCGAACCATTCTGTCTCCAAACTCAATGCGTGTTCGTGTCCTGCTAGACCGCAGGTTGTGCTCCTGTGCTATCGTGCGATGCCTAGTGCTTACGTCTTGTGCTTCAGCGTGTGTACAGATTACTCCAGCTGGGCAACGCAACAGTCATGTGCATATCATTGAAAATAACAAATGTGGTATATCGGGACCAATAACGCAATTTCAATGAGGCTCGGCACACTTCTGGGGAACTCACTGGTGAGAATGGGGAAGAGTAAACTGTTTTTTTTCGGGATGGACTCATCGGTGGTCAAGTTCATTTGGAAATTCTGATGAGACGTCTCACCAATACTGAATTCCAATAATGAAGCGACTTCCCAGAGCGAAAAAGCCACCGCACATCGCGATGCAAAGACACTCTTCAAGCTACTTCGATAAGTCAACGCAGCTCTATCATCCAAAACGGGTTCAATCATGTTGATATTGACCGTTAAACAAAACTGCATCATTATGTCGATATTGGAACACGCTGACTTCAGCGTAGATTGTCAACTATGTAGAATATGTTGAAGGAATCTATTTATGGTTGACGGTTTTGGTTCACAGCTGCTGAAAGAAGGGGTTCCACGAGGCAAAGTACATGACTTGCGTAATTTTATGACTTTAGTGATGTTCAGACCAAATAAAAAGCGGTAGATTTCAAAGTGTGACTTCATAAAATTACTGTAAAATTCTTCGGCCATTCCTGAGGATGGGTCGTTTTTATGGTAGATAATACACATCACGAGCATGTTGTCCACAGTATCCACCCTCATTTGATCCTGTTGAAAAACAGATCAGCAACGGACTTTTTTGAGCCATTATCTTGACTGTGGAACTTTCGTGTGATGTTGAGATAAAGGGGACGGAATGCCTCTGCCACGCCTGGCACTTCACAAGAAGCTGGATTTCAGATGTAAATCAAAAGAATGAATTTGCAATATTCAAGATTCAAACTCATAACACCCTTAGCGAATCCAAAACCAATAAAGTACGTCGTTTACAGCAATTTCGCATTAACATTTTCTTGAAATGCACACTAGCTAGGTGGGAACTTGTCAATGATTACATGGTGACCTTTACCCAATAATCTCGGGGTATAGTTTCCTGCTAAGCTATACCAATTCAGCGGATCCCTCTCGTGCACACCCAAATTTAGTTTCGTTATCAAAGTATATTGTTTCACTGTTTGTCCACGTTGAAATTTTTAAGACTGTTCGGTTTTTTGGAGAATTTTCGGATTGACAACCATAGATATGAAATCCATAGGATTTTGTATTCGACTGAAGATTCTCCTAACACGAGTGGTCAGACGTGTGGGCAAACCCTATCACCAAACTGATAATTTTCCTTGATTTCATGGAATTGCTTTCTATCGTCAATATTTGAAGATATATTGGCCTTATACAGTTTCCACTCAAAAGGCAAGTCACTGACTTTAGCTCTATGCACGCGGTACTCACAGCCCACATCATGTGATTACTCTTGCTGGCGTCTCAATTACCAGGATGCGTGTTGATATCGTGATTTATTCGTGTCGTCGAGCTGCATGCACGTTCGCTGACCCGTTTCGCACTAAATGAGAAAAAATTACTGAGTCTATCATCACGCTTAAAGGTGACGACATTTTTAAGCGGAATTTGGGAACACCTCACCAAAAAGCTGAGACCTTTTGAGGGTAGTTGGCTAAAAGTTATAAGTTTTCTGCAACCTTATTCATATAAACATGCAAAAAAATAAGTCAGGTGAAGTTTGCCAAATCAAACAGAAAGAGGCAGCAGTGGAAATTGCCAACATGTTGATGGAAAATCTAACAACTGCGTTGAAAAAATGTCCAAAGATGGGCGCGGTTTAAGAAATTCAGAAAAGCAAAACTGTCTGACAAATGTAGCACGGGAACCAGGCAAAAGCCGACCAGTCGTTTCTCTGATCACATGCCCCAACCGGTGTTCGTCAGTTGTGAAATCGTCGCATGACGGAGACTGGGCTACGAGTTCACGCGAATGGGGCTGAAAATTTGCTTAGGATGTGCCCCATAAAATACGCGTGCCAGCAGCTTATGTTCATTGCATTCCATATCACAATCTCTATGCCGCAGCTGCTAAAAATGTACCAGAAAACATCTTTTCTGTCCAAAAGTAAGCAGACGTTTGTACTGGAAATTATGTAATGTCAGTAACAGAGCTGATGAATGTAATTCGCCAACGTTTCGACTACCGTAGGTAATCTTTCAAGACAGGTTATACCGTGAAATCACTGATGCAACGCTCACATGCCAACGGATGCGTACGCATACACTGAATTGTGTGACGGGCATGAGGTTAGTCGTCTTTCGCGTCATGTGCCATGGTGGTGATGAGGTCACTTAGCCTAATAATCCTTGGAATGTTCGTGTCCCAGTGGTGTGTTCCACCCACATCACAAAGGACAACCTGCGACTTGTCTGTCCTAGCTACGCGACTCTGTAGCTTTATAGAACGAAAACTATTCATTCCAACGCAATTTGTTAGTGCCAATTACAGCAGGAGGTTGGGCAGCAACAGAAGTTGATGACTTGTCGACAGAAAGATTATTCGGCGGAAAAACACGTGGAGGTATCAGACGGTCAGAATGTCTGTTGACTCGATTGTCTTAAGTGGACTGGTCTCCTTTATCAAGCTGAAATTAGGGGCCACCAAAACAAAGCTGATCGATGGATGCGCAGAACGAGCTCTCTGGGTGAATCCGATGAGGTGAAAACCTCACGGTTTTATTTGATAAGTGTCAACACTTTTCGTCGCAATAGAAGCCCCTAGCGACCGAATGTAGCATAAATCGGCTTCAGAAATACAAGTGATGAACAAAAACAACGGACTCTTGTCGCCAATCACCACTTCCTAACAGGAATAAATTGAAAGGGAATACTCATGCTTTCATGGTTGAGTCTGCTATAAGAAATCAGCAGAGACTTATTCCCAGAAACATTTCACATGAACGAATGTCATAACCAGCTACTTCTATCAATGACCCCTTTAATAGGTTTCACGATTTTCAGAGAATACCAAGCAATGCAACACGGACGTACACATCAATCGTTCTAATGAGGAGAGCTGATCATGTAGAGTGCTGTCGAAATTCCCGAAAGTGATAAGCATCTCATAGTGTCAATCCCGTTAGGACCTGCCGTTCGCCTGAAGATATGAAGAAAAACGTGGTTCGTGAATTGTCTATTTCCATTTGTTGTCAAATATCAGTGCAACAAGAAAACTTTCCTATCCGCAGGTGCTGTTGGAAAGAACTGCAGGCGAGTGACTGGAAACCATGTGAATTACCCATGAGAGTACTCGGAAACGTAACTAATCGTCTTCAGTGGTTCATCTGCATATGGTCCCAAAAATGCCAGATTCCCGAATTTATTTTGACCACAAACATTCGCATGATCAGTAGGAATCGCCGAGAAGCACTGACAGTTGCACACCGTGAGGAAATCATCGTTGAGTCCAGAAGTCCTTTTCCCTAGGTTGGCGGGAAAGCTAGCGCCGACTCCTCTCGACATGCTGTCCATCAGTAGACTGACAAACGTTACCCCCACCTCACCCCAAGCTTTGTCAGATTATTTTACAGCATCTGAAAACTTTGTTAGTTTCAAGAAAAACAGTCTATCCTGAGCGCAAATCTTGCTCATCAACGGTCTTCTTAAAACCACCCGTCCTTTTTTTTTTACCTCTAATCACCAATCGCCAGTAATGTCTATTGCTAATCAGCAATCGTGCATTCCCACTAACCACAATGAGAAGACTCGAAACAAACCTACGCAAATCAAGTTGTATTCCAAGAAGTCCATGCATATGTGCGCCTGTAGTCCATCGGCTTTTCGGACCATCTTATTGGTTGATCTTCTCAGTTAGCTTTCGACTTGAATTATCTAAAGTTGCCTTGTTGGGAGTGTCAAACCTCTCATGTGGACTGGTTGGCACACTACATGATTAAATCGACTTGCCCCTCTACAGTCCTGTTGACCAATCATGACTCTGTCACCTGGATGTTGGTAGCAAATGAGATAATGCGGTTTCGTTCTCGATGTGTGGACGAAATATATTCACGACTCCCTATGACCGACTGCATTCGCTTGTTTGTTGATTGAAACAACCGTCCATTATCGGAACCAAAGAAATAGCCCCATTTTCCCTTTGTACAGGAAAGACGAGAATAACATCTCCTCATACCCTCCCTTTTGACAAAGTCTGATTCGACCCTTTTTGATCCATGGGGGCATTCTCATTTTCTGGCTTCCTTCTTCCGTATGCACCTCGTTTACGTGCTTAACTATTTTCTCTATTTTCATTTCTTGCGGTCGGAACAATACCTATTCCTTCACATTCTTACTGCTTGATGGAACACTTACCGAATCATGTGCTGTAATAAATAACGCCTATTCTATCCAGGGAACTTTGGAATTCCACAGCTCCTTTGTCTCGAACAGAGCATTCAGCGTGGAAAACTCTTGGTTATTTCAAAGCTCCAGTGTCAACTAAATTCACGAGCTCACGGTCCTTTTGAAGCATTAATTTGTGGACGATCGTCCTAATTTCCATGTTTGATTTAACATCATCGCTTACCTGATTGTCACCCAATGAAATCTTCACGTTCATCTGGAAAGTTATCGTACTCTGTAGCAAAATAAACTCCCAGCATTCTTATTGTTTGCTAGGTGCTTTTCCTTCATTCCTATCTTACCTGTACTGTGACGACGTTCTTCTGTTACGCGCATAGATCGTTCTTCCTCCAAAACTGCAATGTCGAATGTGTCACAAAACGAATACCAATGGACCCACATAGAAAGCACAAGGTGTCTTAACGCCAGCGCACAGTCGTGGCAGGTTTCCACTCTCCGATAACTCAACAATATCAAACTCCACATGTGATACTGAGAGCACCTCATCCAAATGATATGATAAGAAGCACGAGAACTAGCTCCCGGCATTCACAGCAATAACGACAACAGTCAGGAACCTTATAAGAGGCACCACCTCCGATGCTCTATCCACACAGGTCTCCAAATCCCTCACTATGATTGGAGGTGGTTGCCTCGAACTCCAAGTTAGCTATTCGCTCCCAAATATCCATGCGTCTCTAAAAAGGAGGTCCTATCCGCCGTCATGATGACGTTCCTACCAAATTTAAGGGAGAAGGCGAACACCCAACGCTCTCCACCGGATTGGCCGGCCTTTGACAGTCAGTTTAGGAGAGGTGGCGAAATACTGATGTCAAACCAACCAAGGGCGGCTGTACGAAGCATACGCCCATATTCTCATTGGCATCTGCGACAGCGGATGTACTGGACACAGCTCCATCTGAGGAGTGTAGGGAATGAACAATCAATCAGCGGTTTCCAGTGAATTGAAGTCCTCAAAATCACAAATGTCTTGAGGGTCCGCTCGTTGCTCAAAAGCTCGGGACAGAGCTCCTTAAATCAGCTATCACATTCGACTTAGGAAACCGGATAGTACGAAATATACTGACAAATCATGTGTCAGAGCGGACAATACATAAAGTGAAGGCAGAAATTGAGAAAGCTAGAGTGCGTGCCGTGAAATTTACATACGGATTCTCGCTTTTCTCTCTTATCGTCTTCATCCGCCATGGATCCGATGGCAATTGGTCTATAAGCATACATAGATATATATCCAGCTGTCATTTATTAGGGTCTTCGTAGGGTAAATCCCGCATCAGGTCGGGTTTGAAGTCATTCGAGAAAATCATCTTATTCCGCCAGATAGATCGCGAACAGTCGAAATCAGTCACAAGTACCCAAGGTTGCCGAATTATCCTCAAATACTTTGAGCTAAGAACCATTGACGAACTCGATTATCGACATCTACTATGCAGTTTAAATTATATTCGCTGAGGAATTAATACTGACAAGGATGGATTGTTAACGAGGTGCATACGTCTAAACTGGTTATGTAATACGAATACACAGCTGTCATACGATGAAGTGTTTCCGGAGCTCTCTTTGCTTTTTTAAAATAGTAGATTAAACGAAGATACCACATAGCACTTAGGAAACACTATTATGACAATCATTTACATTATTCGGTAGTAGAAGAGTAGACGTAGTTGAGATACTCTTAGTGGCAAGAACAGGTATTTTTGAGAACGGCCTGACTTAATGTTTCGAGCCGTGGTCACTTACGCCCAACCAGAATATGGCACATAGCTCTTTGAGTACCAACAAATTCACACGGTTCGGAGGCAAAGAACTCGTCTACTCAGACTCAATCGGACTCCTATAAGACTGGCTGTCCGCTTCCCGACAATGAAAAGTGAGATTTAAAAAATCGGCTCTATTCCATGAACAGCAGCGAAACGATAGATGCAGAGACAGAGAGAGGGAAAGATCTGACTAGGTTTTGGGAAGGAACAGTGAACTTGGTTTAGTAGCGACACGTTTGCCAAACAGATTATCTCCGGTCGACGAAGTTGCACCCAATCCGGAGCCGAACAACGAGCCGGGGGCGTTCGCCGTAGTGACCGAGGAACTGGGGAAAGCGGACATGCCGAACGGTGATGTGGTACTCGTGGTCAGACTAAATGGACCGATTCCAATTCCAGTGTTGGTAAGGGCGGATGTTGCCGTGGTCATGCCCAAACCGAAGCTGAATGGTTTCTGTCCAGCAGACGCATTCAAACCGAGACCAAAACCAACGGATGTGTTTTCGACTGCTGTGGCTCCTAGGGGATTCAGTTGAAATGGCCCTGATAAGCCTGGAGTTGCCTGTGCTGCAGCCCCTTTAAGAGAAAAGTAGACCGAATTTATTCGTAAGGCTAAATTCATAAAGATTTTCGTCAAAGTAGATATGAAAACTTTTGTATTACGCGATTTAAACATCAATATATTTGCTTGGGCATTGGAACGCAAAGAAATTTCGGTTTGACATCTTGCTTCGGTCATTTGCATAAACATTGAGCATTGGATTTTTGCCAGTTTTACCGAATATACTAGCATCCAATGATTGCGTCTCTTGTCATGTGATTCGGGCAGGTTGCTCTCAGCGTCAAATGCAGATAAGTCATTACCACTATCGAACAGCTGGCACATGCCACTATTTCGCGTTGGCGATCAGGCAATGTGTGCTATGGGGGTGCAATCGTCGACACATTTTCTGACGCGTTCGGCTGTGCACCATCTGATCACTCCCAATGAACAAAGATGAAAAAGTCGAAACCTCATTTTTACTATTGACAGTTGGTGGAATTCACGATGGCTTAACAGAAAAGCATTCTCAATCCCATCGTATTCACTCAAACTGTCGGTGATGAGTCATTCCACGAACATAATCACGTAAGCTAACATCCGCGTTGAGAACAGGACGTCATGGCTTCCAAAGTACTTTGGTGGACCCATACTCCAATAAATTCCCTTAGTGTACGTAGCACTTACACCACGATATGAGTGCGCACAGAGGACAGCAATCCGACCGCAAGTAAGCGCATCCCATTACAGTCAGCTTAGATCAGAAATCAGCAAGTTAACTGGATGTGAAACAGAAATATCCACTCATTCCGTAGCCAAAATATCGAAGGGAAACAAAAGTTTGTGGAAATAGATTTAAGAGTACAAGGGTGAAGGAGGTGTGAAGAGGGGAGCGAACTGCGAAGCGAAAACCACGCTGCCCATCTGAAAAACCAAGTGAAAGTATATATATATATATATATATATATATATATATATATAGTTGAATGCTGTTGATGCGTGAGAAGCCGATCAACCGATCTTCAAACAAACGAATGGCGACTAGGGTCTAGGACAACAACGCACGATCGGCTGCCGTGCTCAAAGTGAGCGTGACGCCAGCACTCGAAACTGGATCACCTGACACGTGAAGAGTGAAATAATAAACCAAGGTTGTATCTGGGCTTCGAAGAGTAATTACAGATGCGAGGTTCTGTATAAACGTTTCGGAGACAGAGCATATATCAATTTTAGAAGTGTCAAGAGTTCTAGTCGGGGCTTCGTGCTGCGTCATCTGGTATAATATCCAAACAGTCAAGGCAGCTAAGCGGAATTTTTAGGGCCATAAATTGTGTTCAATTTACTTCCTGCTCTTTTACTAATGTTACCATAAACTACAACTACCCAGCCGCCATCATTTGCGGCACCTAGAAAATTTTGAAGAGTGGTACTTTACGTCTAGCCACAATAAAGGGGTTTTATTTGGGAATCCTAACTAAAGCGCCTGACTTAAAAGTCTCGCCCGTAAGGCATTAAGGCGAATATATACGTCCACTTTTTGCAAAAATTGAACACAGGTAGTGTGTCAACGGATTCACGGCGAAAACGACAAGGGAGGAAAAGGAAATAAGAATAAACAATGTATACAGTTTACAACACATGACAGTTCTACCATCCCTCGACCTCCACATCATAGGTTGCCACTCGGAATTCGCAGTTCGAGGGTGGGTTGAACACTGCCCGGCTCCCAAACCGGAGTAAAGGGCTGACTTATAGAACCCTGCTCTAAGCCTTCAATCAAATAGTCCAACCCTCAAGGTGGTAGGACGATCCACGGATTAGGTAATCAGTGATTGATTTTTCAATTCACACCCTTCGAAAAAGGATGCAGGTATCGGAGGTAGTCGCAAACTTTACCGGCTGATTAGCTATATTGGTCCACGCAGGCCAAGCGCAAGCGAGGCGACTAGAAGATCCGAGGGCACACTGATTCCCTCCGTTTCAGGACCGTCGGCTGGCCCATTGGCCAGAACACATTACGGAGCAGTTTAGTTGGCCCACGGCCACAGAGAGCGTTTCAACAACGCATGGAAGGGAGCGAATGCAGGTAGATTCAAGTCCTTCATTGGAAATGGAGGTGATCAGGAATATACGTTTTCCGAAAACGCATAAGGCAGCTGGGCCAGATGGGTTGTGTTCTTCTTTTAAGGATTGTGTCGAAGTGTTGACATCAGAGTTAATAAGACTCATGAGATCAATCTGGGAAGGCGAAGATATTCCGCAGGACTGGCGTAAATCGGTGGCTGTGCTGATTTACAGGAAGGGTGATAGATCTTCATGTGAAAACCACAGAGTAATTAGTATAGTAAGCATCGCGTCCAAACCGCTTGCGGGCATTATCCTCCGTCGATTATAAAGTACTCGCGAAAGATGTATGCTTGAGAATCCACCGGTTTTTGTCCTGGTTGTAGTTACATAGGCCAAGTTTTCACTTTGCGACAGATCTTAGAACACAAGCACATGCCTTGTAGACCCATGATTTCTTTTTTTATCTGAAAGATCGACTCAGTCGATCGTGCAGTTGTTTGGCGCAGCCTCTCACTGAAATTCATTTCACTTCCCGAAAGCGAGTACGTGCTTATGGCGATGAGGTCCAAATGTTCACTATGAGAAGTGGCGTTGGTCAGGGTTTCCCTTTTTCATCTCTCTAACTTTGTCACTGAGATAGCTATGGAGATACCCCTATCCATATGCTACAGCAGTGGCATTGACAACAGCTCAGACGGGAACATGCGGACGATGTTGTGCTACTGAGTGTAGACCCAAGAAATTTCAAGGTTTTTTGATCGTCTGAACGACAATGTGTTCGGTATACGTGTAAAATGCTGTTGCAGGACTGGATTGGTTTAAAGCCAACTGAATGAAATGGATAAATTTAGTTGATTGAGTAGATGCATCTCACCTGGTAGCTATACAGCAAAAGAAGTGTCTTCACGCATACAAAAGGCCACACTGGAATTTAATAATGTGAGGCACGTGGCGTCAGCGTGACATCCGCTTATCGATCAAAGATCAAGTATAAGCGGCAGCAGTGAGGTCAGATCGTTCAGAGCAGAATAAGTGCAAAGACTCTTAGTGTTTGAACAGCGATGTTTTCCTAGTACTAGTAGATTATGATCAGGAGAATATAGTAATTCAGAAGTTAGGCGTAAGGAACCGGGTCCTAGGGTCCCGTTTTTGGAACAGGCACCGAGTCAGAATAGATTAAGGTGGTTGAGACATGTTTTGCGTATGCCCACAGAACTTCTTTGTTCTGCACTGCTTTTCGAGGCTGTTAACGGTTATAAGATAGATGGAGCTGGCCAGTCAAGAGTAAGGGGAAAAAATACGAAATGTGTGACCAGCGGACTAGCCCGTGTAGGTACAGTTAGACTACCGAGTCCACGAGATATCGAAGGGATGGTTGGAGACAGTAGGTTATATAGCTCAATGCCACAATCGGCGAGTCCTTGCGTTCGAAACCCTTCTTCTTTGTAGTTATTGAGCTTACCAATTTGCAGTCGATCTTTTATTATTCTTTGTTCCTTTGAATAGATGATGCTGTGAGGTAGCAATCACAACTAGATCACGTCCGTGCAAGGTTAATGGCTGTCCAAACTGAACTGCGCTTATCACCCTTTCGATGGGGCTAGACAATCTGGTTGCCCAGTACACATTCGCATACAGCCTTTTCCCTCGTACCCCACCGCCAGTTGTTGGTTTGGAATCAAGGTTTAGCCATCTCTCCTAGACTGACTGCCAAACAACAGTCAATCCAGCGGATCGCCTGGAATTTACACTTGTCATTGCATTTTGGTGAGAGTATCCACAACGAGAGTATTGCGTATGACTTTCTCAGTAAAGGCTACTTGTTGCGCAAGTCATTTGAAAGCATTTCCAGGGTCGTTTAGAGCAAGCAGCCACTTCGGAGCCTGAGACACCAACAATCGACCAAGCTGGGGCATCTGGAGGCCGCTAACAAAGCACGGGAAATGAACATCATATCTATCACTACCGAACAAGCTTGCAGCAATGGTATCGCGATCCTTGACTATCACGAGCGGCGACCAACGAAGTGCAAAGTTTTTTGTATTTTGTGATTCACGAGAAATGATGGATAGATAGCGCTAGCATATCCTTCGATTCTAAGGAGAATTTGTCCGCAAGGTAGCGAAGGATGGCTGAACGGAAGCCAATCTCCTTGGTTCAGTTATTTTTCCACTCATTTTTTCAACTGAGTTGACGGGTCAAATATACTTACAAACTGGAGACTACGTCTTCAGGCCTCTACGCACTGACTTCCCGAGCATGATCGAATCTTCAGCATGAGATAAGCCATCCGGCGCGCAATCTCTTGCGTCAAGTCAAGGTGCAGCCACGTTGGTTGACCCTAACCGACCGTGGCACTATTCCAATTTCCTATTCAGAAGAAGATTGGGGCACCAAAGTTGGAGAGCTGTATTGGAACGCGCCGAGTTCAGTTCATTTTTTCACAACCACGAACGCTGCACCAACGTACGTTGATTTTGGTTGCTGCCCCAACGCCATCGACTAAAAAGCGAAAAGAAAACGATAAGCACTCAAAGATCTACTGCAAATTGGTAAGGTGAACAACTACAGAGAAGAAGAAAGATCTTGAATGGAAGGACATTACTTACTATTGCATTGAACCATATCACCTATAGGTTCCAATAATCACTTTGAACGATCTGATGGACCCCAACCCAACAGTCTAAGTGGATTAATATGGGCCAATCCGTTGGTTTTCACACGTTTTTGTCATATTGACCGGTCACGTCGATGCATATTCTAATCATTGCTTACCTAGCAAAACAGCGTTGAACGAGGCAGTCGTTCTGTGGGCAAGCGCGAAACATGTCCCAACCACCTTAGTTGCTTCAAATTCAGTGCTTTTTCTAAAGATTAAATCCCACAGCACCCTGGGTGTACAATATGGCTTTCTGCTACAGATACCAACGAGCACAGAGCCATGTACTTCGTACGTCGATCGTAACCGGTTTGGAATCACAATATAGCCAACTCCCCTGGAATGACAAACAAAGATTAGCCAACGTGTAGAGAACCGGGCAACTGTTTTTGTTTCTTCCCACTTTAGTGAGAACATCGTCAAGAAAAGGCAGTTACATTTCCTCAGTAAAGGCTGTTTGAGATGCACAGTCATTTGTGAGCATTAACGAAGATGCATAGGGTGAGTAGCGGTCTCAGGGCCTGAGACACTCACATAAGACCGTCTTGGGGCATTTAGAGGACTTACATCTAACCTCACTCTGGTGTATTCTGATTTTGTTTGACAGAGCGCAATACTGTTTTATTTCGAACGAGATGATCGAAGGAGCAGTAAATAAACCAAAGGGCAACGGTCACCAATCTGGTGGTTAGTTGTGAGTAGAGTGATGGGGCCGTGCTCAATGAAAAAGCGATACTAGGAAAGCAGTGGCATTGTCAAGGGATTCGTCGGCTCCACCTGGCAAACGTTCCCTCTAAAAACACCACACGAGCATGCCGGAGGTACTGCCATGTGATGAGTGTGGCCCAGAAGCGGCCGTCACAACGAGATTACACCTTGACGTAGTGTGACGGCTTGCGCGCCTCCATGATCCAACGAGCCATTTAGGATGGCTTTTCTCAAGCCGAAGATCCAATTATGCTTGGAAGACCAATGGGTTGAGGCCAGACGAAGATATCTTCTGGTCCACCGTATCGGGGTCGACCTGAGTTAGCAGCTCAGTCGGAAAAACGAGTGGAAGAATAATTACTTCAATTATATGGGCTTCCATTCGGTTATACCCCACTGCCTTGCGGTCAGGTTCTTGTCAGAACCAAAGAGTTTGATTGAGAACCCTAATCGTTCTTCTGCTTGGCAGTTGGACTCCCTAGCAGTACCCGTCTATCAATCCCCATGAGTTAAACGCCTACAAATAATTCCATATTGCATTGGTCGTCGCGCAGGATAATCAGGACCGCGCTGCCCATTGCATTGAGTGCAGGTGGGGTGGGTAGTGATAAGTATGCTACTACTCAGAGTTCCCTCTCTTGTTCAAACTGTCTCTTCCGTCTCCAACCCAATCTCTTTGTTCGCTCTGCCTACCCATAGTGTCCCACTGATAACACGCCCGATACTCCCAACGGTTTATTGTCAAGTAGTGTAGTAAATGGTTTTCAGTCTGTTAGCTCACATTTTCTCAAGCCTCGTGAGCTTCTGAGTCTCGATTTCTTCAGTGTGCGCACACTCACACAGGCTGACCAGCAGGCCTGTTTAGCTCTGACAGTGCACTCACTTTTGATTGATGTCCGCTGTGCCACTGAAACACGAATTCAGAATTCGAGTAGAGTAATTTAACCAACTGCGCCTGATGTCTCGCCGAGATATTTCCTTCAGGAGAGGAAGCAGCTCAAGCTGTGGGTCAACTCGGTGTAGGAATAGTCTTGAGTGAGGAGGCCCTCCTAGACTGGATCCCAGTCAACAGTCGCTTGTGCGCCATGAAACTGCAGGGATCAGTCGGCGTTCGGAGGGACAGTGGTGTTAAGCGCAGTCTATTTGTTATCTTGGTATACGCTCCAACAGACTGCAGCACTGACATGCAAAAGAACGAGTTTTACGATGACCTCGTCACTCTTGTTCGGAAGAGCAAAGACTCTAACATTGTAGTGGTAGCAGGTGATTATAGTGCACAAGTTGGAAAACTGATTGCATCGGAGTCCTGTTTAGGTGGGCGGTACGCCTTGCCTGCTGAGCGAACGGATAACGGGGAAAGATTTCGGTCTTGCACAGACAATCATTTATTCCTATCTAGTACGAATTTTCGACATAGTTCGCGTCGCACAGCGACATGGCGCTCTAACTCGACAGGTACTCTGAGTCAGATTGACCATATCGCTGGCGCGGTTCTGTCCAGAACTGTAGATCATATTGGACCACGTACGTTGAATAGGACCATGCGTTGGTTTTAATGCGATTTTTGCTTCAGCTTAACGGCCATCGACGTAGGCCACAAGCACGATTGGCCGTCGAACGTCTGTGTGACTCGGTTGTTCGCAACAGCTACGAACAAAAACTATTCGAGGAACTGAGAACTTCGACGAGCAGCAATGTAGACGGGCAGTGGAATCGAATCAAGCAGGCAATGCATTTGGCAGCAGATTCCGCCTGTGATCCTAGGTCCAGCTTTCGTCAAAGGCACTGGATCGCGCAAGGGTCACTGGGTGTAATGGAGCAAAAACGCCAGTAACCCGAATTCAAGAATGAGAACAAGATACGTCGGCACTTGCAGCGTCAGTTGACGATAAGACTTAAGAATGACCGTGAAAACTGGTTAAGGTAGCCAAAGAGATGGAAGTAGCGGCCGCTTCTGGTAACAGTCAAAGACTGTTCAAACTTATACGAGACAACGGTAGGCGGCGAACTTCGGTTAGTGAAGTCGTGTGCGATAGGAATGGAGAGCTCATCCATGGTAGACAGCAAAGACTGGACCTTTGGGCAGAGCATTTCAAGGATCAGTTTGGCTGGCCACAAGCTAACTTATTTAGGCCGACATCTGCAGCTGTGAATCCTCGGGAGGTGTCACCTGATCCCCAAAAGAAAGTGGAAGTGCAGTCGAATATTCGGCTTCGGCGGAGGGGAAAAGCAGCCGTTTCCGGCGAACTCCCCGCAGTTTTTTTCAAACTGGGTGGGGAAGCTCTGGTGAAATCACTCACCTCCTTGCTTTGTGATATTTGGAACGAGGAGCGTATTCCGTTACCGGGGGTGAGTAACTGATTGTACTCATTTTCAAGAAGAGCACACGGAGTGACTGCAACAATCATCGTGGGATTAGTTTAATTCCGATAGTCACTAAGGTGTTAGCTTCGATAATGCTGCGTCGTTTGACACCAATCCGCGAGAATAACATCCGCGAACAATAGACCGGATCCCGCCAAGGTCGAGGTTGCACTGACCAGATATTCACTCTCCGGCAGTTACTCAAAACGCACCACACGCATAACATCGCCCTGCAATCGTAGTCTTTCTGGACTTGGAAGACGCATTCGAATCGGTCGTTTGGACAGCGCTATTCAAAGTTCTCTACCGGAGGGGTATGCCAACGAAATTCATGAACCTGTTGCGAGCATTGTACTCGTATACCTATGGTCGCTTGAGGCAATATGGTGAACTATCAAGTTCATTCGAAACGACTAGTGGCGATCGACAGGTGTCCCATCTCTCCATTCTTGTTTAACTTCGACATGGACGAGGTGATGGAAGATGCTTTAGGAGATCTCCGGGATGTAGGAATCGAACTGGGAAATGGAGGGAGGCTATGCGACCTAGATTACGCAGACGACGTTGTGTGTCTGTTCGAGTCTGCGAACCATGCACAACGGGCACTAGATAGACTGTCGAGATCGATTGCTCGCTTTGGCATGTGCTTTGCACCTTCAGAGTGCAAAGTGCTGTTACGGGACTGGAAGACAGCAGTGCCGAACTTGGTGCTGAGCGGAGAGGAACTAGCGATTGTGGACCGTTTTATCTACCTTGGTAGTTGCGTGTCGAATGATGGTAGCTCGGGAGTGGAGGTAAATACGCGTATATTGAAGGCTCGGGCACCTTACGCTGGACTGAAGCACTTTTGGCGTCGGCCTGATATTTCAGTGAAGTTGAGAGATCGTGTGTACTGTGCTGCAGTGCGTTCAGTTCTGTTGTACGGTTGCGAGACATGGAATATTCGTACGGGAGATGTTCGTCGGTTGGAGGTTTTCGACCACCGATTTCTAAGTATTATGGCTAGGATTGGATGGAGTGACCGGGTGAGTAATGCGGAGGTCAGGATCCCAGTACTAGGTACCAATTCTGGGTAGACCTTGTTTCAGCGTATGAAACTTAGTAGACCACGCTGGTTGGGTCACCTGTTGTGTGGCATACAACAGTCTACCATACCGTGCCCTATTTTGCGTTTCTCTCACGGAGTTGAAGANCGAGTTTTACGATGACCTCGTCACTCTTGTTCGGAAGAGCAAAGACTCTAACATTGTAGTGGTAGCAGGTGATTATAGTGCACAAGTTGGAAAACTGATTGCATCGGAGTCCTGTTTAGGTGGGCGGTACGCCTTGCCTGCTGAGCGAACGGATAACGGGGAAAGATTTCGGTCTTGCACAGACAATCATTTATTCCTATCTAGTACGAATTTTCGACATAGTTCGCGTCGCACAGCGACATGGCGCTCTAACTCGACAGGTACTCTGAGTCAGATTGACCATATCGCTGGCGCGGTTCTGTCCAGAACTGTAGATCATATTGGACCACGTACGTTGAATAGGACCATGCGTTGGTTTTAATGCGATTTTTGCTTCAGCTTAACGGCCATCGACGTAGGCCACAAGCACGATTGGCCGTCGAACGTCTGTGTGACTCGGTTGTTCGCAACAGCTACGAACAAAAACTATTCGAGGAACTGAGAACTTCGACGAGCAGCAATGTAGACGGGCAGTGGAATCGAATCAAGCAGGCAATGCATTTGGCAGCAGATTCCGCCTGTGATCCTAGGTCCAGCTTTCGTCAAAGGCACTGGATCGCGCAAGGGTCACTGGGTGTAATGGAGCAAAAACGCCAGTAACCCGAATTCAAGAATGAGAACAAGATACGTCGGCACTTGCAGCGTCAGTTGACGATAAGACTTAAGAATGACCGTGAAAACTGGTTAAGGTAGCCAAAGAGATGGAAGTAGCGGCCGCTTCTGGTAACAGTCAAAGACTGTTCAAACTTATACGAGACAACGGTAGGCGGCGAACTTCGGTTAGTGAAGTCGTGTGCGATAGGAATGGAGAGCTCATCCATGGTAGACAGCAAAGACTGGACCTTTGGGCAGAGCATTTCAAGGATCAGTTTGGCTGGCCACAAGCTAACTTATTTAGGCCGACATCTGCAGCTGTGAATCCTCGGGAGGTGTCACCTGATCCCCAAAAGAAAGTGGAAGTGCAGTCGAATATTCGGCTTCGGCGGAGGGGAAAAGCAGCCGTTTCCGGCGAACTCCCCGCAGTTTTTTTCAAACTGGGTGGGGAAGCTCTGGTGAAATCACTCACCTCCTTGCTTTGTGATATTTGGAACGAGGAGCGTATTCCGTTACCGGGGGTGAGTAACTGATTGTACTCATTTTCAAGAAGAGCACACGGAGTGACTGCAACAATCATCGTGGGATTAGTTTAATTCCGATAGTCACTAAGGTGTTAGCTTCGATAATGCTGCGTCGTTTGACACCAATCCGCGAGAATAACATCCGCGAACAATAGACCGGATCCCGCCAAGGTCGAGGTTGCACTGACCAGATATTCACTCTCCGGCAGTTACTCAAAACGCACCACACGCATAACATCGCCCTGCAATCGTAGTCTTTCTGGACTTGGAAGACGCATTCGAATCGGTCGTTTGGACAGCGCTATTCAAAGTTCTCTACCGGAGGGGTATGCCAACGAAATTCATGAACCTGTTGCGAGCATTGTACTCGTATACCTATGGTCGCTTGAGGCAATATGGTGAACTATCAAGTTCATTCGAAACGACTAGTGGCGATCGACAGGTGTCCCATCTCTCCATTCTTGTTTAACTTCGACATGGACGAGGTGATGGAAGATGCTTTAGGAGATCTCCGGGATGTAGGAATCGAACTGGGAAATGGAGGGAGGCTATGCGACCTAGATTACGCAGACGACGTTGTGTGTCTGTTCGAGTCTGCGAACCATGCACAACGGGCACTAGATAGACTGTCGAGATCGATTGCTCGCTTTGGCATGTGCTTTGCACCTTCAGAGTGCAAAGTGCTGTTACGGGACTGGAAGACAGCAGTGCCGAACTTGGTGCTGAGCGGAGAGGAACTAGCGATTGTGGACCGTTTTATCTACCTTGGTAGTTGCGTGTCGAATGATGGTAGCTCGGGAGTGGAGGTAAATACGCGTATATTGAAGGCTCGGGCACCTTACGCTGGACTGAAGCACTTTTGGCGTCGGCCTGATATTTCAGTGAAGTTGAGAGATCGTGTGTACTGTGCTGCAGTGCGTTCAGTTCTGTTGTACGGTTGCGAGACATGGAATATTCGTACGGGAGATGTTCGTCGGTTGGAGGTTTTCGACCACCGATTTCTAAGTATTATGGCTAGGATTGGATGGAGTGACCGGGTGAGTAATGCGGAGGTCAGGATCCCAGTACTAGGTACCAATTCTGGGTAGACCTTGTTTCAGCGTATGAAACTTAGTAGACCACGCTGGTTGGGTCACCTGTTGTGTGGCATACAACAGTCTACCATACCGTGCCCTATTTTGCGTTTCTCTCACGGAGTTGAAGAAGAGAATGTGTACAAGTCAGCAGATGACGTGGCAACGTGGAATGAGAATGAACTTAGTTAAAATAAGTATCTCACGTCTTCGTGGTTGGGGTCCGAAAAACCTGTCACTTACCTGGCTGAAGACACTGAAGGATATGGCAATGAATCGCGAACAGTGGCGATCGTGCTGTCATTTTCTATCGAATCAGAATGATTGAAAACACGTGCGTTTGTACAGTTAGACTGTGTTTCGTGTGTTGGCTACAGCAGCGTCTTATCTTTTCCCGCCTGTGTAGGTCTATTCCCTGTTTCCATTGGATATTCACTTTTTACAGAACCGTGTAACTCTGGGGAAAAGGCAGCGCTCAGTGAGGCTTGCTTTGCTGTTTAACGCTGAACGATGATGAAGCGGTGCACGAACTGACCAAACATCTCGCAGATTGATTTTGGTTGCGCAAAGGCCAGGATCCCCGAATAAGGAGTGCCATCATGGACTGGAAGACAGGGTGGTGCAACTTCAAAAATCGGAACTAATCGAGAGCTTTTCAACGGAAAGCTCACCTTTCTTATCAAACTGACGCTCTGAACGCAACTGCGTATACTCATACCACACGCAAACCACCATTTGCATAAACATTCGTTCTATTCCTTCATATATAATTTGAATATTCACCGGGAACTTCAGTCGACTATATTAGTAGTTGTGTCTGCTGGAACTTATGGGTCTTCTGGCTCGCGTACTTGCCTCCAAGCGGTACCAAAATTGCTTCTGATGGCTGATACTTCTTGGTCTTCGAAGGTTTTTTTCAAACGTCAAAACGCTAGCGTTTTTAGGAATAACAGACACATCGGAAACCCTACCGATCGACGCATGTTATATCTGGGAGACTCCAGTTTTCATTCCACTGACATCCCTGTCCAGTCTCACGGTGAAGTTTTATCTGAACCTCTCTGGGGACCCTGAGGATACGACTTCTCATCTTGTCGGGGCTGGCGTGGGTTTCAGCAAAAGTACCGGGGGTGCACTGTTCGAATGGTCTAAATCTACAGGACCTCGAACACAGCATTATGATTTTAGCAAGAGACACCAACGTTGCAACAGACCGGCTGTCCTTGAACGAGGGGTAATCATGAGAGTTGCCTTGATTCCTAATGCTCAGAAAACAAGAGACAGTTGTTGGCTTCGAGTTTGGACCATCGACTGTTTCTTGCTACAATCGCCACCACGCCACCTGGTGCCTCCATTACAGTCAGCATCGTTTGGTATTGAATGGAAAGATAAGACCCCCTAACCACTGCCTTTCTCATCGGGTCGCACGTTGCCATAAAAGATGTACCAGGAGTAAACCTATACTTGTGGAAAATAAAGAATATTGTGCCATCCACGGAGTAGAGGTTAACCGTATAAACACTTAATTTTCCAATCATTCTAACTTGATAGATAAAGGCAACACTGCCCACGGTTCGATGCCATATCCTTTAATGTCTCCGTTCATCTGGTTAACGGATCATTTGACCTCCAGATACAGAGACGCAAAACACTTACTTCTCCTAAGTTAGTTATGCATTTTCTTAGTTCACAATGCTGTTGATCTCCACGTCGTTTCTTCCACTCCGTGAGAGGAACGAGAATTAAGGTGTGCTACAGTAAACGAAAACTTCTCATAGGCAACATGGACCTCAACCAACGACGTAAACTAAGCTTCATGAGTTATGACAGATTATTCTCTGAACCGATGCCCATTACTCGATTCCTAACGCTAACCTAATCACTCCCTTCAATCCTAGCGATACTATGCGAACAACGATGATGAAAACATCCAAGCGAGGAACTTTTTCAGCAAGCAAACTCCATGCTTCACGGCCATACAACAAAACCGAGCCTACTGAGGCACAGTACACACGACCTTTCAACTTCAACGAAACATCAGGTCAACATCACAAGTGTTTCGATGGGGCATACGCCGCTCGGCGCTCGGATATGTGCGTCCTCACCTCCAACGTCGTGCTATCATCTTTCGTCAAGAAAGTGCCGAGGTCAGTGAAACGGCAAACAACGGTTACTTCCTCCCCGATGAGTATCAAGTTCGGAAATACTGACGTCCAGCCCTGCAACGGCACTTTACACTCCGAATGTGAAAATCACGCTAAATGGAGCTAGAGACACTGCAGGTTTGTCGAGTTCATGTTGCATATGTTCCATAGATATGAACAGGCGCTCAACGTCGCCTGCGTAATTCAGGCCACACAGCTTCTCTCCATTTTCCCGTTCGACACCTTGAAGACCGCCTAAAGCATTCTCCATCAACTTGTGCAGGACAAACTTGGATAAAAATAGAGAGAAGACACTCCTGTCGAACATCCCCCGGTCACTTCGAGTGAACTTGATAGTTCACCACATAAACTTACGCGACCATAGGCGTGTACGTACAATGCTTGCAGATGGTCCATGAACTTTCTTGACACACCTTTTAATGAAGAGAATCGATTAGCGCTGTTCGGTCGACTGAATCGAAAGCACTTATCAAGCGGAGGAAAACCACGATCGTCGAGCAACAGTGCATATGTGTGTGTGTGTGTGTGTGGTGCATTCAGGCAGATGGCGAAAGATCAAGACCTAATCGAAATCCGGCTTGCTGTTCGGGGACGTGAACCTCACGAATCGGCAGCAGACAGCGAGGAACCAATGAAGCGAAAGCTTAAGTAACTATAAAGAGTACAAAAGGGGAAAACGAAATATAGCAAGAAAACAGAATACCTCTTCTTATTTCTTCGTGTTGGCCTCTAAGGGAAACGAGTGCGACAAACAGACCATATAATATTCACGCACTGGACCTCGATTTTTTCAGGGCATGTTTTGCCCATTGGTGCAATCAAAGAGGCAAACCCATGATAGTTAGAACCCACTGCAAGGAGGAGGGGAACCGGGAGCCATGGAGTTTGGAGTGGCCCAGGATCAAACAAAGTTCTAATAGGTCAGATGTGATAACAAGCCGATCAACATTTAATTGCCGTCTATCACTGAAATGACACAGGAATCTGGGATTCAAACGTCTGACTTTTTGAAGTGAAAATTGTATAATTCATTTGATCACCACGAAAATATCACTTACCGTCCCAAACTGACGATAATCCCCACTGCTTTAGCCTCCACCAGGAAGTCGGGAAGCATGAAACGAAGAAAAATCCAAAGTTAACTTCGCCACACCTCCACATTGGGTCGGTTATTGCGGCCTTATCCAACATGTGCAAGAAGATTAAGAAGAGGTAAATGATGGACGGGCACAGGTAAAACGTGTCAAAACTATCGGACTCTAAAGTCATTATCTCGTCCAGAGAGCGACTTTCGACACCCAACAAACGGCGATGCACTTTATCACTGTTCGCCTGATGCTTCCACCACACTCGAACGCCAATGGTGCAAAAAGAAAGCCGTCGAAGATCCTCAACGCGGAAGACCCAGATCTCGCAACTATAACGAACACTAATAACTAGGATCACACATCTTTGCTTTGAGAGAAAGCGAATGTCACGGCGACGCCATAGGTATTTTAGATTCGTGAAAGTCGTTCTGGCTTTCGCTATTCCAGAAAGCCTTCTCTGATGTAGCGTCCGAACTTAAAGCAAATGACTACCCCCAAATGATAACAAACGGTGAGTGCAGGCATAGACTCGTGCCAGTTTTGGAGAAATACCTTGTAGGTTGAAGGTGGAAAGCAACTACTGTATCTGGACACCCCAATCACCAAGCAACTAAAAACGTGTTGGACTGCCTATGCAGTAAGGCCGCACCATTGGTCAAAATCTGTTCCCAAGGCAATAGTCAAACGGGTAACATTGTGGCTTTTAAACCTGAAAGTGGCGAGTTTAAAACCTCGAGGCATCGGTCAACTTCTCCATTTGCCAGCCCTTCCTGAAAATTGGTAAAAATTGTCGTTTCATCAACAAAGGAAGCAAAGAATAGAGACAAGCTCACTGTCCAGCAGACCAGTTAAGGTGTTCTGCAGAACATTTTTAATGACAAAGTTTAAAAGTAACGAGGATGCACTCTCGCGGAAATCGGTCGTAAGTCTTACTCCGACCCGAAGTAGGGACGGTTCAACCGTGCGACGGCCGACATATTTTTCAGGCACTGCGGTCCCCAACAAACAATGTTAAGGTACAGAACTATTGATGGAGCCGAAGGCCGCGCGTACGTCCGAAGCACAACGATTATTGATCTTTGAATATTCTAGCGGTGCGCTAACTGTTGGAGAGTAAAGAAATGACTTCAGAATCATTTTGCCGGTGATAGAACTTTTAACAACACAAGATTCGGCAGAGGGAGCGCACAATCAAAGGTCGCTGAGTAAAAGGAACAATTCAAATTCAGACAAATTCATTACTAACCTGGCTGGGGAAACGGCGAGGCTCCTATACCCAAAGCAACAGAAGGATTCAAACTGCTTGCAGCACGTTGTCCAAGCAGACTTGATGTCTGCAAGGAGAGTGGATTTGGTTGTGTTCCAATGCTGAAAGTTGTCCCCTGATTAGTCAAAGCGGGTAACACTGACGAGGTTGGGTTAGTTGAATTCCAACCTAGTGTTTGCCCGTATGGAATTTTGGTGTTAGTAGTTTGTCTCAAACTTAACGGCGCGAGATCTAGATTGGAGTCCAACTGTCGAATTTTTGCGCTGACCGTTTCCACTTCAGAGAATGGATTTCGAGAGTCACTGCTGGTTGAACGCAGACTGCGTAGGTATCGAGTTTTAAGGATCTGAAGATTTTTAAAAATCAAGATCAAAAGGATGACAAACCTAGAACGGGCAAAATGGATGACTGGGTTGGGTGAACTCTAGATTGAAGCTAATAGAAATTCAAAAGGACTAGTTGTTTGAATAAAGCATTTATCAACACTGTTTAATAGATGGACAATAGATTCCAGCTGACTCGTCCGACCTTACCTTCTTTCATTGTAGCAGACTCTTAAGCAGGACAAACCAGCCTCATAAACAAGTATTTCTTTTGTCAGCCTGGTAAAAAGTAAGCCCTTTCGCTGACAGAACCCTAGCATGAGCATAATCGACAGTAGGGGGTTGTTCCTTGATTACCAGTGGCTACCAGGAGCTAGTTCGTTATTCATGAAAAGTGAAAGCTCACGCACTTCTGCTTTCTGAGTGCATTCTGTTCGAGATTGTGAAATCAAGCAGTAGGTCCCGTCTGTTCATTCAGGGGAAGCTGCATCTGTATGTTGTGCGTTTCACCGAAGTATTTACATACTGGTTACCTGTAGAGCAGCTTGCCATATTAATGACTGCTTATACCTTGGTACTACAGGTTAGATTTGGATAATTACGGACCAGAGGTTGAAATGGTTCTGAGAAATGGGACGGCTTATCAGTATAGAGATTCCACTTTTATCATACGCCGTTTATGTCCATTAACTCCGAACCAATGATACCATCTTACGTCGTTATTTGTCAGTTCAAGTTTCAGGGGCACCGTTACTCACTATCCCCATTAGAGCTTACACACTTGTAATCTGCGGTGTAGCAACCATCGCGTAGCACCTAATAAAATGACAGCAGAAGTGACGAGATTCTCGAGTAAGATAAATCGTAAGACTGTCAAATCCGAGTAGGAGGGATTTCAGGTGTCCATTGCTTTTTTCGTGACATGACAAAAGAAGTCAGAAACTCCCAAATGGAAAACGGTTAGGCGTGTGCAGCAAACGCTTTATTATTTTACACTCTCAAACACACTGCACACTGGAATGACGGGAATGTCGCCACTTCTAAAAGGATAGACTTATCATTTCGATAAATATTAACGAGGCATTCTGGCTAGCGATTCATTTTGCAAAAACCTCCCAAGAGAAAGTCCACGAAGCTTGTTAAACAAATCTTCCTAAGGCCGACATCCATAATGTCATGATAGAGGGGATCCCGTAATGTGAAAGAGCTAGCCTTCAGTCTGCAACAATGAGCCATTACACGATGTGACGCATCTACACCTTAATTAGATGAAATTTGATCAAGTGACACAGCATGCCTAAGGCACCGTCCGTTCGGTACATCTACAAAATGAGACCACTAAATTGCTTACGCAACGCGAACAGTTAGGCTGATCTGGTAACCCCGAGTGGCAAAACGACTAGAATCAAACCAGCTGACCCTTGATCCAGGTTGTACATCGCCAAATAGACGTGGAAACAGTTGGGGCTCTGCAGTAACAGAAATCAAACTAAAACCGTGCTCAACGTTTTTTGATGATATACTTCAGCACTTTCACTACCACCTTCCGGATTAGGCATACATTCTTGTGCTGTGGCACAATCGTCTCGGCACAGGTGACCATTTTATTCGGGGCATTAATAGATCCAATCTTGCAGAACACGCTTAGCGCCGAACAAAATAAAGAATAAAATCGTTAGCTGAAGATCATCCTACGGTAGAAGATCGACGAAGACATAAGTCGGCGTCTTCATTTAGGAAGTATTGTGAAACTGACAGAAAGCGGATCGATAATATCGGCAACAAATAAGAGATCACGCAACCAGAAAGGAAAGTCACCAAGAGCAATAGGAAAAGTATGTCTGGATAGGATGCTATTCACGCTTCTTCAAAGGCCCCCTCGATATGAAGCAAAAACTATAAGGAAGCCAAGTCATAAAACGATCCTGACGAATCGAATGTTGACGCTGCAGCGCATCTTCGTCGGTTTCTTGAGTTTTCTTGGCTTGGAACCTAAGAAATCATCGGTATAATTGGCTGTAAAAGCTGTTAGATACGACTAAAAGTTGTCTCCGGTAATGGTTATATTGTCGCTACTTATGCAAGAATGCTTGAAGTCTTCCGATTCTACAAACTCAACGATTTGTTCAAAGTTTTGCACAAAGCCACATCTACAGCTTTTCCTAGATTGTAAGTAACTAAATAGCATTACAAAAACAAGGGAATATGTCTAACAAAACAATGAAAATCATGAACTCGCCTTTACTTGTTCGTAAACTGTATAAAGCTGAGCGGCAAGACAGATGAACTCATTGTCCATTTGTTGTAACAGACTAACCAAATCTGACCGAATGATCTTCGCCCAAGCAGAAAGACTAATTTACCTTTCGGAGACAGGCAACTACGATTTTGGGAGTTTATATTTTCTTCTATTACCTCCAGTTCTTGTTTGTATGAACGCATCCTGGCATCGAACTCTACCGCTTTGTTTAGGAAGTATCTTAAAAGTCCATAAAATGCGAGTGAAGAGTGAACGTACTCAATTGTCGCATTATTTTCATATTGCATAACAGGCCCGCTATCTGCATTTCGTTGTATTATCCCCATATTGGCTTCTTCCTGGAATAGTTGACCAAAATCAAAGGACAGAAAAAACAACTTTTTTGACATCTTCTTTTAAGCGATCTCGCTGAGCAGCGATACGACGTAAACCAGCAGTAACAGCCGAAACTTGCTGGACAAAACAAGATAATTCGTCCTTCAATTTTACTAACGATTGTTGCGAAAGATTCACCAGCTCTTCTCGAAGCTTCTTCTGCTCGGACAAGAATGCTCTAAAAATTTATTAGATCAAGATGGGTTAGCTTACTTGAAACTATCTACAGTTGCCGTCAATTCAGGGCACAAAGGCTGATCTTTTGGTTGTTGACTCTGACTTTGGTGAACGGTTACAATAAAAGAGACTACAAATAAACATACTTTTGCTTCACCAATGTATTTCGCAGGAGGCTAAACCCACTCATTTTACAGAAATGCGCTATAATAAAACAAGAAAATCACAAACAGCATCAAATTCCGTGGAAAAGGCTGTGTTTTCCTGTCTTTTCTATCCAATATTGGCATTCAAAACAAACAAAAATCGGGATCAGGAAATCAGGCGTTCATATCAGCTAGCGGCCTAGTCGGAAAAACGAGTGGAAGAATAATTACTTCAATTATATGGGCTTCCATTCGGTTATACCCCACTGCCTTGCGGTCAGGTTCTTGTCAGAACCAAAGAGTTTGATTGAGAACCCTAATCGTTCTTCTGCTTGGCAGTTGGACTCCCTAGCAGTACCCGTCTATCAATCCCCATGAGTTAAACGCCTACAAATAATTCCACATTGCATTGGTCGTCGCGCAGGATAATCAGGACCGCGCTGCCCATTGCATTGAGTGCAGGTGGGGTGGGTAGTGATAAGTATGCTACTACTCAGAGTTCCCTCTCTTGTTCAAACTGTCTCTTCCGTCTCCAACCCAATCTCTTTGTTCGCTCTGCCTACCCATAGTGTCCCACTGATAACACGCCCGATACTCCCAACGGTTTATTGTCAAGTAGTGTAGTAAATGGTTTTCAGTCTGTTAGCTCACATTTTCTCAAGCCTCGTGAGCTTCTGAGTCTCGATTTCTTCAGTGTGCGCACACTCACACAGGCTGACCAGCAGGCCTGTTTAGCTCTGACAGTGCACTCACTTTTGATTGATGTCCGCTGTGCCACTGAAACACGAATTCAGAATTCGAGTAGAGTAATTTAACCAACTGCGCCTGATGTCTCGCCGAGATATTTCCTTCAGGAGAGGAAGCAGCTCAAGCTGTGGGTCAACTCGGTGTAGGAATAGTCTTGAGTGAGGAGGCCCTCCTAGACTGGATCCCAGTCAACAGTCGCTTGTGCGCCATGAAACTGCAGGGATCAGTCGGCGTTCGGAGGGACAGTGGTGTTAAGCGCAGTCTATTTGTTATCTTGGTATACGCTCCAACAGACTGCAGCACTGACATGCAAAAGAACGAGTTTTACGATGACCTCGTCACTCTTGTTCGGAAGAGCAAAGACTCTAAC
>LUCM01003280.1:7437-36175 GCA_008360955.1 Fasciolopsis buskii | reverse complement strand
CAAGATGGGTTAGCTTACTTGAAACTATCTACAGTTGCCGTCAATTCAGGGCACAAAGGCTGATCTTTTGGTTGTTGACTCTGACTTTGGTGAACGGTTACAATAAAAGAGACTACAAATAAACATACTTTTGCTTCACCAATGTATTTCGCAGGAGGCTAAACCCACTCATTTTACAGAAATGCGCTATAATAAAACAAGAAAATCACAAACAGCATCAAATTCCGTGGAAAAGGCTGTGTTTTCCTGTCTTTTCTATCCAATATTGGCATTCAAAACAAACAAAAATCGGGATCAGGAAATCAGGCGTTCATATCAGCTAGCGGCCTAGTCGGAAAAACGAGTGGAAGAATAATTACTTCAATTATATGGGCTTCCATTCGGTTATACCCCACTGCCTTGCGGTCAGGTTCTTGTCAGAACCAAAGAGTTTGATTGAGAACCCTAATCGTTCTTCTGCTTGGCAGTTGGACTCCCTAGCAGTACCCGTCTATCAATCCCCATGAGTTAAACGCCTACAAATAATTCCATATTGCATTGGTCGTCGCGCAGGATAATCAGGACCGCGCTGCCCATTGCATTGAGTGCAGGTGGGGTGGGTAGTGATAAGTATGCTACTACTCAGAGTTCCCTCTCTTGTTCAAACTGTCTCTTCCGTCTCCAACCCAATCTCTTTGTTCGCTCTGCCTACCCATAGTGTCCCACTGATAACACGCCCGATACTCCCAACGGTTTATTGTCAAGTAGTGTAGTAAATGGTTTTCAGTCTGTTAGCTCACATTTTCTCAAGCCTCGTGAGCTTCTGAGTCTCGATTTCTTCAGTGTGCGCACACTCACACAGGCTGACCAGCAGGCCTGTTTAGCTCTGACAGTGCACTCACTTTTGATTGATGTCCGCTGTGCCACTGAAACACGAATTCAGAATTCGAGTAGAGTAATTTAACCAACTGCGCCTGATGTCTCGCCGAGATATTTCCTTCAGGAGAGGAAGCAGCTCAAGCTGTGGGTCAACTCGGTGTAGGAATAGTCTTGAGTGAGGAGGCCCTCCTAGACTGGATCCCAGTCAACAGTCGCTTGTGCGCCATGAAACTGCAGGGATCAGTCGGCGTTCGGAGGGACAGTGGTGTTAAGCGCAGTCTATTTGTTATCTTGGTATACGCTCCAACAGACTGCAGCACTGACATGCAAAAGAACGAGTTTTACGATGACCTCGTCACTCTTGTTCGGAAGAGCAAAGACTCTAACATTGTAGTGGTAGCAGGTGATTATAGTGCACAAGTTGGAAAACTGATTGCATCGGAGTCCTGTTTAGGTGGGCGGTACGCCTTGCCTGCTGAGCGAACGGATAACGGGGAAAGATTTCGGTCTTGCACAGACAATCATTTATTCCTATCTAGTACGAATTTTCGACATAGTTCGCGTCGCACAGCGACATGGCGCTCTAACTCGACAGGTACTCTGAGTCAGATTGACCATATCGCTGGCGCGGTTCTGTCCAGAACTGTAGATCATATTGGACCACGTACGTTGAATAGGACCATGCGTTGGTTTTAATGCGATTTTTGCTTCAGCTTAACGGCCATCGACGTAGGCCACAAGCACGATTGGCCGTCGAACGTCTGTGTGACTCGGTTGTTCGCAACAGCTACGAACAAAAACTATTCGAGGAACTGAGAACTTCGACGAGCAGCAATGTAGACGGGCAGTGGAATCGAATCAAGCAGGCAATGCATTTGGCAGCAGATTCCGCCTGTGATCCTAGGTCCAGCTTTCGTCAAAGGCACTGGATCGCGCAAGGGTCACTGGGTGTAATGGAGCAAAAACGCCAGTAACCCGAATTCAAGAATGAGAACAAGATACGTCGGCACTTGCAGCGTCAGTTGACGATAAGACTTAAGAATGACCGTGAAAACTGGTTAAGGTAGCCAAAGAGATGGAAGTAGCGGCCGCTTCTGGTAACAGTCAAAGACTGTTCAAACTTATACGAGACAACGGTAGGCGGCGAACTTCGGTTAGTGAAGTCGTGTGCGATAGGAATGGAGAGCTCATCCATGGTAGACAGCAAAGACTGGACCTTTGGGCAGAGCATTTCAAGGATCAGTTTGGCTGGCCACAAGCTAACTTATTTAGGCCGACATCTGCAGCTGTGAATCCTCGGGAGGTGTCACCTGATCCCCAAAAGAAAGTGGAAGTGCAGTCGAATATTCGGCTTCGGCGGAGGGGAAAAGCAGCCGTTTCCGGCGAACTCCCCGCAGTTTTTTTCAAACTGGGTGGGGAAGCTCTGGTGAAATCACTCACCTCCTTGCTTTGTGATATTTGGAACGAGGAGCGTATTCCGTTACCGGGGGTGAGTAACTGATTGTACTCATTTTCAAGAAGAGCACACGGAGTGACTGCAACAATCATCGTGGGATTAGTTTAATTCCGATAGTCACTAAGGTGTTAGCTTCGATAATGCTGCGTCGTTTGACACCAATCCGCGAGAATAACATCCGCGAACAATAGACCGGATCCCGCCAAGGTCGAGGTTGCACTGACCAGATATTCACTCTCCGGCAGTTACTCAAAACGCACCACACGCATAACATCGCCCTGCAATCGTAGTCTTTCTGGACTTGGAAGACGCATTCGAATCGGTCGTTTGGACAGCGCTATTCAAAGTTCTCTACCGGAGGGGTATGCCAACGAAATTCATGAACCTGTTGCGAGCATTGTACTCGTATACCTATGGTCGCTTGAGGCAATATGGTGAACTATCAAGTTCATTCGAAACGACTAGTGGCGATCGACAGGTGTCCCATCTCTCCATTCTTGTTTAACTTCGACATGGACGAGGTGATGGAAGATGCTTTAGGAGATCTCCGGGATGTAGGAATCGAACTGGGAAATGGAGGGAGGCTATGCGACCTAGATTACGCAGACGACGTTGTGTGTCTGTTCGAGTCTGCGAACCATGCACAACGGGCACTAGATAGACTGTCGAGATCGATTGCTCGCTTTGGCATGTGCTTTGCACCTTCAGAGTGCAAAGTGCTGTTACGGGACTGGAAGACAGCAGTGCCGAACTTGGTGCTGAGCGGAGAGGAACTAGCGATTGTGGACCGTTTTATCTACCTTGGTAGTTGCGTGTCGAATGATGGTAGCTCGGGAGTGGAGGTAAATACGCGTATATTGAAGGCTCGGGCACCTTACGCTGGACTGAAGCACTTTTGGCGTCGGCCTGATATTTCAGTGAAGTTGAGAGATCGTGTGTACTGTGCTGCAGTGCGTTCAGTTCTGTTGTACGGTTGCGAGACATGGAATATTCGTACGGGAGATGTTCGTCGGTTGGAGGTTTTCGACCACCGATTTCTAAGTATTATGGCTAGGATTGGATGGAGTGACCGGGTGAGTAATGCGGAGGTCAGGATCCCAGTACTAGGTACCAATTCTGGGTAGACCTTGTTTCAGCGTATGAAACTTAGTAGACCACGCTGGTTGGGTCACCTGTTGTGTGGCATACAACAGTCTACCATACCGTGCCCTATTTTGCGTTTCTCTCACGGAGTTGAAGAAGAGAATGTGTACAAGTCAGCAGATGACGTGGCAACGTGGAATGAGAATGAACTTAGTTAAAATAAGTATCTCACGTCTTCGTGGTTGGGGTCCGAAAAACCTGTCACTTACCTGGCTGAAGACACTGAAGGATATGGCAATGAATCGCGAACAGTGGCAATCGTGCCGTCATTTTCTATCAAATCAGAATGATTGAAAGAGTGCGTTTGTACAGTTAGACTGTGTTCCGTGTGTTGGATACAGCAGCGTCTTATCCACTTGTGCAGGTCCACTGTCTATTTTCCTTGGATATTCACTCTCTTTATAGAAACATATAACCTTGAGGAAAAGGCAGCGCTCAGTTGGGGCTTGCTTTGCTGTTTAACGCTAAACGATAATGGTGATGGTGACGTCTAATAGCCTCAGCATCTAGAGATGAAATTCCTATGCCCCCAAAGAAGGGCAGTTTCATCATCTCAAATCCCGTACTCCCAAACCCACCAAGCCTACCCAAGCCGAATTCGCCTCCGTACTACCCCGGAACCTACCACCTCACGCATAACACCTCAATATTTATCCATGTAAGGCCAACACCGAGCTCCCTCATATGCGGACCCTCATGGGGCCTCGAAGATTATCACCCACTTTCGACTCACTCTCCGGGACTAGAATCCTCATCCAATATCGTAAAACCAATCCGACGAAGACTAGATCCCGTCAGCCAAATGCTTTATTACCTATTACCCCTGTGTCTACCCTCCCCTACTGATGCTGACCCCTTATTACAACACCGACTGCCAACCCATAGTCAATAGCCGGCACCCTCGAGCTCTATCATCAGAAGGCAACCCCATGTATTCCCCTCGTTAGGGTAGTCTAATAACCCTCCAATCACTGGCTTCTTGAGATTCACTTCCAGTCTCCCTACTCATCGCTCCCCATAACCGTCGACCACCGCTATACAAATACTCTCACTTTCCACGCGGACCAGTAATCTCTATGCACTAGCCGTTTGAATGGACGTAGAGAGGAGCTAATTATTCCTTTTAGTGGGTTATCTCATCCAGCACCTACGGCTGCTATGCCCCCAAGCCGCAGGGGCCTCCAGCTTCATATGGGTCATCAACCATTCCTCGACCCTCGTTACTCCTACGCACATCCCAACACATTCCCACACAGTCCCGCGCCTCACAACCTTCCTCCAGGTTGCTACCCCTCATTAAACAGCATCTTGAACCATACGAACCGTTTTTCTTGGAAACTACCGTCCGCCCGCCAACGGATTCGTCTTACAACCCTCACCTTCAAAACTTTCTATAACAACCAGTGCATAAGTTCCAGCACCGCTGCATTTTACTCCTAACCGTGACACCCAGTCGGGATAAAATATTACTGTCACTGTTGCCCATGGCGGCGGCTTTTTCCGAGGCCAAAAGTAATGACAACCGATTAGGCTACCCAGGTTCACGGGTTTGCCAGCCACCAAGTATCCTGCTTAATTCGTCTGACGGATAATCTATCATCCACTTACAGCCACAACTTACCGATGTACCATCATTCTGACCTGGGCAGACGGCCCTCACTCAAACGATGCAACACCCTCCCAAATAAAAGAGGTCACAAATGAGAAGCATAAAAACTATGAAAAAAGATCGAACGGTAAGTTGAAGATTTTCCGTAGTTGACGCTGTTTCACATAATTACTCGTCCTGTAATAAAAAATAGTCTCCTAGCACTTTCCCCTGATTACGATTTCTTAATGATCACCGAGAACTGGCTCATTCATAACACCCAAGAGGGTGCAATTGCCATCATTGGATATCAATCATTCAGAAAAAGTTGCCCATGTCAGCCTAGCGGTGGCTGCTTCGTGTGTGTCCGCAATTCAATACCAACCTTATTTTGACAAGACCTTCAGTTAAATTGGATCTAACATGCTTTATGGCATAGGGCCGATATTGTTAACGAAATCCTCCCGAATAGATGCGTGCATCACCCACCAGGGTTTTGTCCGAACGATTCCCTACTCAGTCAACTACGCCCCCATTTTACCAGGTCTTAAAGCAATAGCTGCAGACTTCCATGCTCCAGGCATTTGTTGGTCCACATTTACTGCTCCTAGCTGCTTGCTGCCTTTTGTTGCCAAAATTCAGCACAGAATAGATACAGTGCGTAATGGATCCGACAAGAAACAGAAATATTCCAGATGTAATTTTTACGATAGGCTTAGCGCAAGACTGCACATCTATTGAAAGCAGGTTCCCTGTATGAGGTTACCTGCCTATCAGCTGCATATTCATACTACCTTTGCAAACTACTATCCCGTCTTCAATCTCCAGGCGGTTTTCTAAGGCAAATCTGGATCACCCGTTACGTCTCCGCAGCTGTGATTGGGATGCCTTATTCCTATCAAGGGAAATGAAGATGGCAACTGACGAGCATTATTCATTGCCCTGACATTATGACGCCTGCTCAGACTCCATCGATGTCCACCAAGAAGGAGCAGCCAAACTCCAGAAAGAATTCCATGGGACCAGAGACTTCCTTATTTCTGTAAACCAATACAGTTAAAAAAACGATAACAGACTCCCATATTAAGAAGAAGAGCTGCCTGATCCCAACCAGTCCAACCCACAAGCAGCTCTGGCGCAGCTAATTGGATCAAGAGCCAACCACACCAGACTCTCCGCAACCTCTGTCCGCCAACTCAACCATCATCATCACTATCATCGTCCAGCGTTAAAAAGCAAAGCAAGCCCCAACTGAGCGCTGCCTTTTCCTCAAGGTTACATATATCTATAAAGGGAGTGAATATCCAAGGAGAACAGGCAATGGACCTACACAAGTAATCACCGTTCGGCGTTAAACAGCAAGGCAAGCCTCACCGACCGCTGCATTTCCCCAGAGTTACATGTTTCTGTAAAAAGAGTGAATATCCAAGGGAAACAGGGAGTGGACCTACACAGGTGGGAAAAGATAAGACGCTGCTGTAGCCAACACACGAAACACAGTCTAACTGCACAAACGCACTCTTTCAATCATTCTGATTCGATAGAAAATGACAGCACGATCACCACTGTTCACGGTTCACTGCCATATCCTTAAGTTTCCTCAGCCAGCAGGTCGACGAGTCTTTCAGACTCCAACCACGAAGGCGTGAGACACCTACTTTACCTAACTTCGCCGTACATTTTCTCATCCCACGTTGCCACGTCATTTGTTGGCCTCCATATGGCTTCTTCAATTCCTTAGGAGGAACATAAAGTAGGGCAAGATATCGTAGACGAGTGTTTGTCATACGCAACACGTGACCCAACCAGCGTAGTCTACTAAGTTTCATACGCTGAAATAAGCTGTTCCCGGAAGTGGCACCCAATACCAGAATTCTAACATCAATGTTGCTCACCCGTTCACTCCATCCAATCCTAGCCATAATACTTAGAAATCGGTGGTCGAAAACCTCCAACCGACGAACATTTCCCGTACGAATATTCCATGTCTCGCAACCGTACAACAGAACTGAACTCACTGCAGCACAATGCACACGACATTTCAACTTCAGTGAAATATCAGGCCGACGCCGAAAGTGCTTCAGTCCAGCGTAAGCTGCTCGCTCCTTGGATGCTCGCAACAGGTTCACAGATTTCGTTGGCATACCCTTCCGGTGGAGAGCACTGAGTAGTGCCGGTCGATCCACGGAATCGAAAGCACCTTTCAAGTCGAGGAAGACTACGATAGTAGGGCGGCTCTGCGCGTGGCGCGTATCGAGTATCTGTCAAAAAGTGAATATTTCGTCGATGCGACCTCGACCTGGCCGAAATCCGGCCTGTTGTTCGCGGATATTACTCCCGCGAATCGGTGTCAAACGGCGCAGCATTATCGAAGCTAGCACCTTAGTGACAATCAGAATTAAATTTATCCCATGATGATTGCTGCAGTCAATCCGTGTATTCTTCTTGAAGATGGGCACAATCAGTGACTCACCCCACGATAACGGGATACGCTGCTCGCTCCAAATATCGCGAAGCAAGAAGGTAAGTGATTTCATCAGCGCTTCTCCACCCAATTTGAAAAGATCTGGGGGAAGGTGTTAACTTGCCGAGTCTCGTTGGTCTATGCACACACTGAAGCACGGGACACAAGTACTCGCGACGCGCAACATCACAGGGGCGAGCACAGCCTGCGGTCTAGTAAGACACGAACACTCAGAGGTCGGAAACAAAAACTTCGGGCTCAAGACTCAAGGCCCGTAGTCGCACAACGAACGGGATAGATCTGCTGCTCCCTTGAATGAGCAGCCACACGGAACAGTAAGCGGCGCGAATTACGAACAGCTAGTCCAGCCAGCTAGCGGTAGAGAGAAGACGAACACGGAGTAGTGCCGCGCGTTTATTAGTGACCCACCAACACAAGTCAGAATTCAAGTGACCCCTATTGTTTACATAGTTTTGTTGGGTGGCCTTGATCGATGTGTGGACTAGCCAATCACAGAACGGGCTTTTATGAATTTTTCGCGGATGCATAATAATATTCAACCGCGCAATATTTAAAATAATGTCAATTTCGAAATATTTCGAAATTGACAGGTTCTTTTAGAAAAATAATAGCAGGAATGAACTCCGCGGCTCCAAAATCCTTGGAACGGTCTTCGACCATGACACCTTCCTCTTTCGTTTAAATGACGTTACTGATACGCATCGTCCTTTGGATTTACCTGGAATTGACTCGTTTGACGGCTTAGACTATCGGACCATCTTCGGTGGAGCAGGTGTATACCTCTTGTGTTGGTTGACTCTGACCTTTTCATTAATTAGAACGTGTCTAAAAGTATTTCCAGAGGGACTTTCGTACCTGTGTCCACCAGGGAGTCCGCGTAGTGTTTTCGTGTTTGGTTTCTGTGTCTGATCCAAGTTCCGGCCGCAACAGCGACTTCATACAAACGGGATCCTTTTTTACGTTGAATCTCGGACGTATATCAATGAACCTTCGGTCAGGCCGTCTTTCGGCACGCTGGGATAATTTATTAATAATAATTTTTATTAATTTATTAATGTATATTTTTTGATTTGCGAGAGGCATGAGCACTGCAAGCTCAAGTTTTCACAAAGATGATGCACAGGCAATATAAATTATAGAAATTGAGTGGATTACGCGATTTGGTCTAATATTGAGTTATTGTCGGAGCTCACTGGAAAATGAAATGAGATGCTGCAAAGCGATGGGAAAAATACAAGCTGCTAGTGCCAAGCAAAATAATAGAAAACTTAATTTTGAAGAAAGAAACGGGTTTCCTTGGACTGTTTGCAAGCAGTGGACTACGAGTCATTTTGAGTTTAAGTGCACTAAATGTGCTCATTGTTGGCTGATGAGATGGCAAACAGTGGTAATGCGGTTATTGGATGGAAGTGTTGAAAACCAGGCGGAACTTCAGGCAAATTGGATAAGACACCTATTTGACAATGAATGGCCAAAAATGTGCCGAGTGCGGAGGAAGACTGTCAAGATTGCCTCGAACTAATTGGAGGAAATATGTAAAGCTTCGGATATGGAACTCCAAGGATAGTGATTATATTTACATACGGATAGCGGTAAGCTGTACCGGGAGTGCGTCAGATAAAAGACATTTTGTGTAAGAACTCTCCTTAAATACACTAGCCAAGAATGTTCTCTATGCTGTCATTTACGTTGACGCATCTTTTGATCTTAGCCAGCAGTGTGGTTGGGGAACATGAGGTGCGCAGGCCGTTCCGGAGACTAAAGTAATCGCGGTTCTATCCAATTGCAATGATGATCCAGTGAGATAATCGGCGTAGTTTCGGTTGAACGGACCAGAACTCGGGCGCCAGTTCTAGCTAACAGGTTCCTAACAGCAATGATAGGGTAGCAGATTTGGAATCGCCATTAAGAGGACGGAAGTGTTAGCAGCGCGTCTGCTGCGGATGCGAGATCTGAAACGCAAGAGAGAAGTAGTCTGGCTTGGGTACCAGCTTGGGGTTATGGTGATTATTGAATCGCGACAAAATACCTGCAACATAGTGCATCTATTCCGCAAAATGTGGTAACTAGAAGTGAGCTATGGCATCAGTTTTAGGCGTAGTTGAATGTTAGGGGCTAATAACAACGACCTATTCAGCCCTGCCAAGCCAGTAAAAAGAATAAGATAACATGAACAGCGAGGAGTACACAAGCTGAGGGTGTTTAAATTCACGGGATGTGATGAAAGCATGGACTCCTGAAGAAGCACCTTGACATTTTCGTCCGCCCACATTGGGAGAATTTCGAAAGTTAATTGCTCAAGCCACTGATGAAGAAGATACATCACAACAAGGGAGGTCAAAAAGTGCATTAGCTGGGATGTGTGATAAAGTTAGGAAGTGAGAGGTGGAGCCGAATCCCAGATGATGATCTCAGCAAAGAATCGGTGACGAACTAAAATTCTATCCCATGTTCATAGGCCTCGTCTAGTCCAATGTTAGCTCGTGTCAGGTTAACTAACAGCGGAACATCTAATAACTTTGCCAGCTGGGCTTTGAACTGGGCTAAATTTGGGCACGACCGCAGAGATCTAAGGAGTTTGTTCCACAGTTTAGAGTAAGCAACTGTGAAGAATTTAGCCCTGATCGATAGTCAAGTCAGGGGTATTCTCAATGGGTAGTATCTACTACTGCGAAGTGGATATTGGGGTGTGTAACGTTTGCAGTAGAGTGGACATTATTACGGCAGAGATTAAAAAGAAAAGCAAAGTTTAGTTTAACTCGACGAAGCCACAATGGTTCAAGCCCAGGCAGCTCGCATCTGGCCCTGTCGTTTAGGCTAGATGAGGGACCGAGGAGATTTCTATTAAATGCACGCTGCACATTCTCGATTAGAGTTCGATCGATTTTACGCATATGCGTAAAGATAATTGGGCAGTACTCGAGGTGGGGCCTAGCATGGGAATTGAAGGTGATAATTCTGCAGTCTTGAGTGCGCATTGCCCTTAAGATCACTGCGGCGGTTCTCTTAGCTACAACGGTCTGATGGTGAACCTGCTCGTGGAAGTTGAAAAAGCGGGATAATTGCAAACCTAAATCCTTAACTGTGTGTGATACAAGAATTGGCATGCCGTTTATAATGAGGGCGCCCGGAGGAACATGGTATTTGTGTTATCAGAGGACTTTTGTCAGCAGAGAACTTCATAAGCCACTTGGAACACCAGTTATCAAGAGACTCTAGATCTTCATTGATAAGTGCACGAGTGGAGCTAAATGAAGCAGCCTCAAAAGAGTAGACTATTTTAATGTCATCGGCAAACAGGAATGGTGCGCCATGACGAATAACTTTAAAGACATCATTAATGTATAGCAGGAACAGGAGGGGACCTAGAACGCTCCCCTGAATGACCCCACTGGTAATAGCAGAGGGCTGGGAAAAATAGCCGTTAATATTGACTACCTGAGAGCGATCGGAAAGGTAGGATGATAGCCAAGATAAGAGATTTCTTATTCCATAATTCCCAATTTTGGCTAGAAGTCGGGAGTGGGAAACGCGGCCAAACGCTTTTGACATGCCTAAAAGATTATGAGCATCGACCGATGGGAATCAGCACTTTGGGTAACCAAGTTTAAGAAATCAAACTGGCAGGTGAGGCCGGATCGGCCCACGAGGAAGCCGTGTTGGGAGGGGTTGATAAGGTCGTGAGTAGTAAGGAAGTTAGCCGATTGTTCTTCAACAATCTTTTACATAAGCCTGGCTAAAACTGGAGTATGGTTAATGGGGCGAAAGTTTTCAGGTTCATGAATGGAACCCTTTTTGTAATGTGGAAAAATAATCGTTTCCCATTGTGACAGAAAAGTAGCGCCGGGCATGGAGAGCAAGAACATATTTAGAGGGGGCAGTGGAAGATCTGGACCAGCGGTGCAAAATAGGACCGGCGGGATGCCATCATGGCCCGGCCTGTGGGATGGCCTGGCATGTTTCGTCATATTGACGATGCCAGCAGCGTCGAATGGAACGGAGGATAATGTAACGGAAGTCAACATGGGACGGATTTCACAATATCGTCGATTGTAATTAATGAGAGTAGAAGAGAAATAAGTATTGAATGGTCCTCCGACATGCACAGGGGTCTCGATGCGTAAGCCATTAAATCCGATGAAGTTCGGAATATCTGACAATTTGGGCTGCCAGCGAGCGTTGAAAACGTGGAAGGTCTTCCGAACTGGGTTAGGCGACCCAAAACTAGCATTTCCTGCCTTTAACCTTAGTTTGGACTCCATAAGAAATTCTTGTTGCAAGCGGCTGATTTATACTAAGAGCGGGAAGTCTCCCATTTTGTTAAAGATTTTTTGAGCCTTCAAAAGTTTCGTCTGGAACTGACAAACCCTACTAGGCTTTTTGAGTATGTGTTGAGTGATCGGAGTGGACAGACGATTATTAGTAAAAAGAAGTTTTGCATAAAGGTCGTCTGCCGCCCTCTGCGGGTCAGGCGATAAAAGGATGCTGGACGAATCAAGGATTTGCAGAGCGTCAGGGATTTCGTCCCAAAGAGTCAACACATAGGAATGGACAGCATGATGGTTACAAATGGGTGAGGGAGGTTTGTTACGGAGAGGGAAGCTACGCGTGACCATCTTGTGGTCACCCCAGGGAAGGGTTTTAGCCCTGAAACCTTAACATTATGGGCGCTATGCGTAAAAACTAGGTCTAAAATATTATGAAACCTTGTGGGTGTAGTCACATGCCAAGTCCATCCTTCAGCGTGTGTTTCGGAAACAAAGTTATGTAGGGTAGGTGGAGCGGACAAAAAGGCCCAACGAATTTTAGGGGATTGAAGTCACCTGCAATTACCTTACGGCTGGAAAGGAGACCAGAAAGATAAACGAAGGCTTGGGTTAGACGAGGAATATCAGAACTATTCGAGTTTGGTGGTCGGTATGCACATCCCATGTGGATTGGGAGCTCGGGTAATTGTACCAGAAGCCCAAATTGTGCCAGGGACAGAATCAAGAATTAGGTAATGGAGAACGGAAGCTGTGTGGCTGCTTCATGCAGGCCTCTACGATTCGATCTATTGGTTTGGAAGGGCGCATAACCCGCCAGTGAAAAAGACGGAGTGGAGCTGTTTTCCGTTTGCTAAGTCTCTTTTACCAAAATAATATCGTAATAGTTTTTAACTGCTAACAACCTCAGATCCCCTACTTTATGATTTAGTGAGCGGGAGTTCAGGAGGAGTAGGAAAAATTCACTGGAATATTTGAGTCCACGTGATATCCAAGGGGTTGTTTCGGTGGGGATCAAATAATCAAGTGATATATTAGAGGTTCGGGTTGTGCACAGCTTTGATAAGGGATTAAAGTTAGTAGAGTTAGGTATACTGGCCGGCGAGGGACTGTCTCTGCTAAGGGATTTGTGGGCTGAAGGCCAAAATGATAAAAGAAACTTGGGAGTTAATGAGCCGGTTGTTAGAGGATGCCAGTGTGAGGAATGTGGCATCGGTGGGAGTGGGGCAGTGCTAGGTGGCCGAATTGTTACCCTGTCACGGCGGGACTGGCAATAAGTGGGGTTAGTGGGGAGGGGGCTTTGGAAAATGTCGGGGGAAAAGCCGGTTAGCAGGCATGCGCATGATTTTTTGGGGATAGGCACTGCTTTTGGAATTCGCGGGAGCCAGGAGAGCAGTGCTTTTTAGCCGAGGCAAATGGGATAAACGCTGGACAAGAGTGGGTTGGTAAAGGGGTATCATGATAGGTTGTGGCTCAGTGGGCGAAACATTTATCAAAAGTTTGCCAGGTATCCTGGGAGGACCCGGGGGTAAATCGTACAAAATTATGAGGATACTGATAGTTAGGGTGATGATTATGGCGTGCAGCAGCAGGACAGAGGCATTGGAGTGGCGGAAATGCATCCAAATAGAGTTGACTGGTAAGTGGATGGAACTAGGGAGAATAAGCGGCAGGCACTAAACATGGAGGGGCATTAGCTTCATGCTGGAATGTGGCAACTGTGTTACCGAAGGAGAATGAAGGCGTGAGTACCGTGGGCCAATCACCTCGTGAATGTAGGCGGCGGCTAGTAGGCCTTCGTGAGTTTGTGGACCTTCCGGTTTGGCAGAGCCTACGCCTGGATGGCTTACTGGAGTTGAGTTTACCGAGAGTGCCAGACAGTGGAGGTGTATAGACAGGTTGACCTACTGAATTACCAGGATGGTAAATGAAGGGCGGGGTTTGTTGGTTAGTTGAATAGGTTACTGGTATGCGCTTCCTATGGGATTCAACTGACTTAGGCTGGATGCCATGCTGCTGCCTGAATGGTCCAGGAAGTGCTTGAGGACGTATCTAGGATGGGGCATATGCGAAGCGGCAGATATTAGCTTGAAAAGACATCGGTGGGACGGCGATCATCTGCGCGATTATATCGTCAGTGCTTTTACCTTGGGGTACCAGATTTGGTAGATTAAGATTAGCACGTTTTTAGGGTGGTTGGAAGGGTGTAGGGGACTGAGTTTCATCTAGATCTAACGGTATTGGTTGCGACCAAAGGAGATGATGTCGAGGGATTACCGCTTTCGCAGCAGGTATACGCGAAGGTGGAGTGCCACTGCCATCAGTAGATTTATTCTCAGACAGACTAATAACAGATTTGTTGGGGTGAAGAGATTGGACAGGAAATTGGGCGGCGTAAGTACGGGAGAGGTCGGTTGTGCAAATTGCTTGAAGGTGTAGATTTCGATGGGTTTTGCATTGTGGTCCCGGTAGTGGTCACCGGGCACGGGATAGCCGGAGATGTGGGGCGATGGAGACTGTCACAGGGAGAAGGTAGGTTAGTTGAAACCTTGGCAGTAGGATCGGGATTTGGCCCATTAGGAGGAACCCGAACTGGCAGCCCACTGGTCAGAGGGGGAGCGTTCGATAGAGCCGAAGTCCTGCCAACTTCAGAGGCTGCGGTGAACTCCTGTGACCGTCATATATCTCTCTGAAACGGAGTTTTATCCGTAAAGGTCTTGATATTTTTATAAGGCGTATAGTTAGCAATGTTTGCCTTATTTCCTATAAACTCCCTAGCAGAAAGTTCACCACGAAATTGAAATACAACTGGACAGTTATTCTTGAGGGAATATTTCCGGAGCCTAGTACAGAGACCGGAGTGGTGGATCATGCTACAAGCATTGAGAATGGTAGATTGGATCAGTGGCAGTGGGAGGCGGTCGGGTACAATAAAGACAACGGCGTTCTTTGCATTCGCAATATGTTTGTGAGCTTCCTTAATTACGGAGTCAAAAAGCGTCCTGTGGCAGATACGTTGCTGGCATTACTGTCATTGGATGGGTCAATTAGGTTGGCCAATAGGGAAAATTTCAATGACAAGTCCTCGATCTGTTGTACCTTGACTTCTAGGTTCCTTAGTCTTTTTGAGACATCCAAAGTTTTAGAACCAGATTTGTTAACTATGTCAAGAAGCTTGACTGAGCATTTTTAGTGGGAATCAAGGGTTTTAAGGGTTTTCTTAGCATTGCGGTGCGGCACTGACGTATCTTTGGTTCGGTTGGTGAAGACATCGTACCGGTTGCAGAGAGTCAAGAAGGTCTGAAATGGCTATTAGAGGCTATAAAAGTTTAGCAGCAGGCAACTGGATAGTGTCAAGAAATGCGACAGCGTAAAGGCGAAAAGTTAAATAGACAGGCTAGCTGATAAAATTGCTTTTAAAATAGATTGAGAGACGGGTAGAATGTGGTTAGCAGCATAAAGATCTTTAAAATGGGTCCAGGCGGGAGAATGAGATGCAACGGTCCAGGCTTGAAGCAAATAATGACCGAACGGTCAGCAAAGGATGAGGTCGAAGGTTCTTTGCCAAAAATTTGGGAAATATTTTCAACTAGGAAAACGGCTCTAATTATGCTAAAAATATTATAATAAAACCCGAAAATCCACAAGACAACAGCGAGAACAACTCACATCGAGGAATGGTTGGGTCAAAATATTCAACAGCGCAATAATTAAAATAACGTCGATTTTAAACTATTGAAAAACGAGCAGATTCTTTTAGAAAATTAATAGCAGGAGTAAAATCTGCGGCTGAAAAAAAATGGAAATGCACGTCGGCCATAACAGAAAATTGTCGTGACCGGGAGATTTTCCCCTTTTCTGAAGCCGACTACTCGATTGCACTTCCACTCCCGTTAAGGGATCAAATGACACCTGTCAAGGATTCACAGCTGCAGATGTCGGCCTAAATAAGTTAGCTTGTGGTCAGCCAAACTGATCCTTGAAATGCTCTGCCCAAAGGTCCAGTCTTTGCTGTCTACCATGGATGAGCTCTCCATTCCTATCGCACACGACTTCACTAACCGAAGTTCGCCGCCTACCGTTGTCTCGTATAAGTTTGAACAGTCTTTGACTGTTACCAGAAGCGGCCGCTACTTCCATCTCTTTGGCTACCTTAACCAGTTTTCACGGTCATTCTTAAGTCTTATCGTCAACTGACGCTGCAAGTGCCGACGTATCTTGTTCTCATTCTTGAATTCGGGTTACTGGCGTTTTTGCTCCATTACACCCAGTGACCCTTGCGCGATCCAGTGCCTTTGACGAAAGCTGGACCTAGGATCACAGGCGGAATCTGCTGCCAAATGCATTGCCTGCTTGATTCGATTCCACTGCCCGTCTACATTGCTGCTCGTCGAAGTTCTCAGTTCCTCGAATAGTTTTTGTTCGTAGCTGTTGCGAACAACCGAGTCACACAGACGTTCGACGGCCAATCGTGCTTGTGGCCTACGTCGATGGCCGTTAAGCTGAAGCAAAAATCGCATTAAAACCAACGCATGGTCCTATTCAACGTACGTGGTCCAATATGATCTACAGTTCTGGACAGAACCGCGCCAGCGATATGGTCAATCTGACTCAGAGTACCTGTCGAGTTAGAGCGCCATGTCGCTGTGCGACGCGAACTATGTCGAAAATTCGTACTAGATAGGAATAAATGATTGTCTGTGCAAGACCGAAATCTTTCCCCGTTATCCGTTCGCTCAGCAGGCAAGGCGTACCGCCCACCTAAACAGGACTCCGATGCAATCAGTTTTCCAACTTGTGCACTATAATCACCTGCTACCACTACAATGTTAGAGTCTTTGCTCTTCCGAACAAGAGTGACGAGGTCATCGTAAAACTCGTTCTTTTGCATGTCAGTGCTGCAGTCTGTTGGAGCGTATACCAAGATAACAAATAGACTGCGCTTAACACCACTGTCCCTCCGAACGCCGACTGATCCCTGCAGTTTCATGGCGCACAAGCGACTGTTGACTGGGATCCAGTCTAGGAGGGCCTCCTCACTCAAGACTATTCCTACACCGAGTTGACCCACAGCTTGAGCTGCTTCCTCTCCTGAAGGAAATATCTCGGCGAGACATCAGGCGCAGTTGGTTAAATTACTCTACTCGAATTCTGAATTCGTGTTTCAGTGGCACAGCGGACATCAATCAAAAGTGAGTGCACTGTCAGAGCTAAACAGGCCTGCTGGTCAGCCTGTGTGAGTGTGCGCACACTGAAGAAATCGAGACTCAGAAGCTCACGAGGCTTGAGAAAATGTGAGCTAACAGACTGAAAACCATTTACTACACTACTTGACAATAAACCGTTGGGAGTATCGGGCGTGTTATCAGTGGGACACTATGGGTAGGCAGAGCGAACAAAGAGATTGGGTTGGAGACGGAAGAGACAGTTTGAACAAGAGAGGGAACTCTGAGTAGTAGCATACTTATCACTACCCACCCCACCTGCACTCAATGCAATGGGCAGCGCGGTCCTGATTATCCTGCGCGACGACCAATGCAATATGGAATTATTTGTAGGCGTTTAACTCATGGGGATTGATAGACGGGTACTGCTAGGGAGTCCAACTGCCAAGCAGAAGAACGATTAGGGTTCTCAATCAAACTCTTTGGTTCTGACAAGAACCTGACCGCAAGGCAGTGGGGTATAACCGAATGGAAGCCCATATAATTGAAGTAATTATTCTTCCACTCGTTTTTCCGACTGAGCTGCTAACTCAGGTCGACCCCGATACGGTGGACCAGAAGATATCTTCGTCTGGCCTCAACCCATTGGTCTTCCAAGCATAATTGGATCTTCGGCTTGAGAAAAGCCATCCTAAATGGCTCGTTGGATCATGGAGGCACACAAGCCGTCACACCACGTCAAGGTTTAGTCTGGTTGTGAAATCTTCTCGTTGTGACATTGGATACGACATTGTTGTAGCAATGCATGGAACGTAGTTTAACTTCACAAACGCACTCTTTCAGTCATTCAGATTCGATAGAAAATGACAGGATTATCGCCAATCTTCGCGATTCATTGCATTGTTCTTCAGTGTCTCCAGCCAGGAATGTGACGGATCTTTCTGAAGCCTGTAGCGTAACATGGATTCGTTCCTCCGGATAGCTCATTTAACCACCGCCAAGCGCGCTCGTCACTTTTGCGTTGCGTGCGTATGCCCCGCTCTCATGCTTCCGTCAAAAAATGCCGAACATGCTATCGCTTTCGGCTGCCTTTTCCTTCTATCTTTCAAATGTCAGGGTTGCCAGTATTGCAATCGTACGGAGCCAAGTGAAACTGACGCAAAAGTGATCACCAAGGGTAACGGCAAGGAAACGTAATACGAGATTTGCAGCAAAACAATCCGTTCTACAAATTAGTGGGCCCGATGTGATTCAAACGCGCAACCTTCTGGTCACATCAATCTTCATTTCTTTTTGATGACCACCTGTTAGCCGTGGGTTTTTTCACGGGTAAATTATGCCTTTGTATTTTGTTTTCAACTGTTTTTTTCGCGTGGATTTTTACCAAAGGAGATTTTCTATCGATAGCTTCCACCATTTTTATTCAAGTCGTTATTTTTCAATATGCGATACCATGTCCACGGAGCAAAAGTCTTCTCCGGACCAAACAGCAGAGTTCAACTCTTCATATGCCCTCCTTTACGCCGTCCCATCTTCATCAGTGGTTTACGTAAGCTGAACAAGTGTTCGAGCATTACAGGATAACCAGCAACTTCCTTCGTTTTAGATGCGTCGCCGGTGTCCTCCTCTACATGTGGTGCTTCCATTTATGAATGCCACAGAATTTTCTTCAGTCACGAAGCGTTGAAAAAGGCTGTTGTAAATTGGACTGTTCCAGCTGAAGACCAGAGCATCCGGCCGTTGCTTCTAGGGGTCTAGTCCAGCCGCTACCAGCGTTGCCGCTAGTGACTTCTGGTGGGAACAGAGCCACAGTGCCGCTCATCACACCAAGAGCAGTCGTAGCGGCCGCAAGGGAAAGCAGCCCATTCCTTTTTATGACTTTGTTGCTATTTCCATATTGACCTGTCGAACACTGCTTCATTTTGTAATGACATAACCACACATAAAAAGCAAGAACAAGTTTGTCGCCATAATGCATGCGCTGGTGGACATGCCGCCCCATGTCAAACCGACAAGGGCTGGACTGACCGCTGTTAGGTGCCCGCCAACAAGTTGAACATCCACCGATGCTCACGAGCATTGTTTCCACTAGTTTGTCCTTGTCTTACCCTCTCTCAGAAGAAGCCCAGGGCCGAGGCGATTCCACGGACTCCGGCACGACAATCATCGGTAGCATGGTCGAAATCGTACACGCACCAGAGGACGAGGAGAGCCCGAGGTCAGACACTCATCTTCAACCCCGCCTGACAAAGATCCTGGAAGAGGGTGAGGCCCGTGGGTGTGGGACGCGGTCAGATGCACCGTTTTGACCGGCGCATATCGGGCGGGCAGCTCGGTTGCAGCGGTGCGCGGGCGCAGCTAGGCCGGGGGGATCGCACCTCTTGTGCTCACCTGCAATGGTGTTTTCCAGGTTAGATGTGTCAGGGTTGCCAGTATTGCGATCGTACGGAGCCGAGTAAGATTGACGAAAAAGTGGCCACAAATGGTAAAGGCCAGCAAACGTAATACGAGGTTCACAGGCAGACAATCCGTTCTACACTCCAACCAAGAAGACGTGAAATACCTATTTTACCTAGGATTTTTCTCATTCCACGATGCTAAGTTATCTGCTGGCCCGTACACTTTGTTTCATTGAAATCCGTGAAAGAAACACAAAATAGGACACGGTATGGTAGACTGTTGTATGCCACACAAAAGGTGACCCAAACAGCGCAGCCTTTTAAGTTTCGTAGGCTGAAGCAAAGTCTACCTGAAATTTGCACCTGGTAATAGGATCCTGACCTCTGCATCACTCACCCGGTCACTCCATCCAATCCTAGCCATAATACTTAGAAATCGGTGGTCGAAACATCCAACCGACGAACATCAAAACGAGGATTTCCTTGTGTTGGTGAGTCACTAATAAACGCGCGGCACTACTCCGTGTTCGTCTTCTCTCTACCGCTAGCTGGCTGGACTAGCTGTTCGTAATTCGCGCCGCTTACTGNAGTTTGTCCTTGTCTTACCCTCTCTCAGAAGAAGCCCAGGGCCGAGGCGATTCCACGGACTCCGGCACGACAATCATCGGTAGCATGGTCGAAATCGTACACGCACCAGAGGACGAGGAGAGCCCGAGGTCAGACACTCATCTTCAACCCCGCCTGACAAAGATCCTGGAAGAGGGTGAGGCCCGTGGGTGTGGGACGCGGTCAGATGCACCGTTTTGACCGGCGCATATCTGGCGGGCAGCTCGGTTGCAGCGGTGCGCGGGCGCAGCTAGGCCGGGGGGATCGCACCTCTTGTGCTCACCTGCAATGGTGTTTTTCAGGTTGGGTGTCCGGTGCACGGTCAGTTCCCAACAACTAACACCCACGGGAACAACAAAGGAACGACCAATTTTTCGACTGGCGATCAATTCCAAGGAGCAAGACATCCGCCAGTTTCCGGCTTGTTCCGTATGGTCCCGATCGACGCCCTTCTCCGACGGTCTTCTAGGAGGCCCCTGTGGCGGAACTTGGACTTGTCCCTCCAGATAACTTGTTTAACCGAACGTTGACCGCCGAGCGCGGTCGCCATTTGCGCGTAACTCACGCCCGCTTCGCTCGCACGGTATTCTCAAAATGTACCCAACTTGCTATCGCTTCTGACTGTCTTTTCCTTGTATCGGTCAAGTGTCAGGGTTGACAGTATTGCAATCGTACCGATCCGAATAAGACTGACGCACGAGTGGTCACGACGGATAAGGGCAGACAAACGTGATAGGAGATTCGCGGTAGGACAATCCGTCCTACAGGCCTGAGGTCGTACAAGCGGTGGTGACCTGAGCTTACTCGACATGTTCCGCTCGCTTACCTTCTCGGCCGTCTTGCTGTATGTCAATACACGTTACTCGTCATGGTCGGTCTTCTGTGTTTAACTAGTAGAAAGCCTTGCTTAGATCGTTCCCGTCACATACTGCGGTCGCAGCATCTTGTCAGCCATTGTGCGGTTACGGGCCACTGTTGCTCTCGTGTATCAAGTCCGTATTGCGATCGGTCTATGTGCTGTGATAGACTCGACGCATGTTGTGATTATGCCCATAGTGCCAGAGGACTGAAACTTGTGTAGTATTCGTTTTGTGCTCCCACCAATATATAACATCCGGCGATGGCTGTTGAGGACCATTGCGAAGCAAGACACCATTGACGCTATGTCACGGGCGTATCCGTAATTGCTGTCGCTTCTTACTGCTTGCTTGGCTGTCACTGGGCTGAAAACTGCGAATGATTCTGCGACGGTGGACGAAATCCTGTGCCATATACTGGGCTTCCATCATGATGCCGATGCTGGCGTGCCATTTGAGTCATACAAACGTTATGAATACATTCACAACTGACCTTGGCTCGTTCGACGATGAAACCAAGGTGCGTCTACTTATCAGCAAGTTAGGCCCAGCAGAATACGTACGCTACTCCAACCACATATTGCCGGAAGAAACCAGAGCTCTTGCGTTCAGTGAAGCAATCCAAACACAAGAAGATTCCCGATCAGACAATTTATCGCATTGTATCCTCGCTCCCGGATGTCTTTTGGAAAATACCCATCGCGAAATTTCTCTGATGACAGAAGATGTGTACACGGTTTAGTGTCGAAAGCTTGCAAGTGCTAGAAGGGGCAGCTTTGCCGCATCATTCTCTTCATAACATTGGAGGAGTTTATGAACGGTCAGTTTTAATCATTGGGCGAAATGTCGGAAAGCGAAACTGGTGAGGGTGATGGCATGGAAATTCTGATGAATGAGCCGTTCACATCCGTCGTTAATGCCCTCAGTCCTCCCTTATTCAACTGGGAGCCTCTGTATACGAAAGCCCAATACACACAGATGTTATCACTTGTCGCTGGGACCTCCTTGCCCATCCCGGAGGACAAAAGGTTGTTCGGGCGATTTGATGTGTGCGCACAAAGTGGTTCGATATCAATGTCGCAGTCCCCTTCTCCAAGGTCGATTGAAATCCATGATTCGAAACCAAGAGCGTCGATTATTTGCCAACTTTCTTCGTCAAGTGTTCTATTGGATCGATCATTCAATTCGCCTGACTTTTGAGGATATTAGTCACTTGAAAGAACAAACGCCATTGCAGGTCGAGGAACAACGGACCAAAGGTTCGCTTCGTGGTCATCGAGTGGAGGAGTAGGAAGAGAAATACTCATTACCAATGCGCTTTCTATTTCGAGTCGCTAGGTGAGCGTATCGCACGAGGCGGAAACACGAAGTCCCAACCTCTGTCTAGTCGCACTCGAGCGCCGCGCCCCATGTTTATGCAAATTTACAGATGGACTCTTTCATATTCCCGAGCCCACTGATCTCTCCAACTCCGCTGACCTCATTTTTGTTCGCCCAACGTGTCCCATCATCTGGACCTTCTTCGCCCCCTCCGACCCCACGCACTTCTAGGTTCTACCTATACGTCTGTTTCTCTTAATAAAAAATGCGCTCGTGTTGGAAGCTATCTCCCTGCTCTCCAGTACGACGTTTTTATTACCCCCGCCCCCTACCTCTACGAATTCTCCTCCAGCCGTCGTTTGTTGCTGATAAAAGACCCGCCTGTTTGTAAGTATCCGAACTGTGGTTTCTGGCAATTTTGCAACCATTCGAACTAATTGTGACATCCCTGTCTACCTAATAAATCACTATTATTCCAATTGTTTTTTGGTCTTCTTATGCCTGTCTATATGCCGACTCCCCTCGCCACGCTCCATCTTAGTTCAGTGCCACGTTCAATTGACTTCAAGTGGTCAAGAAAGGATATGAAGACGTTAACACTAATGGCGGTTGGGTCAGTTGTGAATATGAGCGCTTTTCTCCGGGTCCCTGACCAAAGACTAATTTTGGTATCCCATCTTCGTTTGTAATCTACGACCACCAAGATATGAGGATGTCCGGACGCGTCTACTGGCAAAAATTGATCAGAAACCCAGCATCAAGTCACAAGAGTTGTTTGATGAGAGCGAGCCAATAACCAAACCAAAACACGACTCTGCTATGATCCAACATGGCGCACAACAGTCAACGATGCACGCAACGTTCACACGCAACAATTCACCACCAACAGCGTTTCTAAACCACCGGAGGCCTCCGTCACCGTGCAAATACTGTAAGGCTTGGCGTTTCCACGTATCTTGCCAGTACGCAAAAGCAGGCGACGATCGCCATGCCAACAAAGACAGGCCGTCAGCTGGCAACAACGACAACCACATTCACCCAACAAACCGCGTCCAGCAGTCTCCCAAAGTATTGGGACATTCCCGAAGCCCTGTTGATGCTTCCAAACCAGTGATGCTGCTCCCGGCCAGTATGTCAATGTGCACACCAACGGCCTGCCACCACGCCTAGGACTCGACACTGCCTCCGAATCATTATCACATCGAAACTAGTATGGAAGGCCATTGTTTCCCCAAAACTCACCAACACTCAGCTCACAGCAACCGGTGCTTTCGGCGGATCTGTACGAGCGGTAGCGCATTTCAGTTGCCGCGTGTCGTTTCGAGACGTCACCCGCGAAGCTGTATGCTATCTGGCAGACACATCGGTCAACTTACTTAGCCTCCACTGGATTGTCTGACTACATCTTCTGGATCTGCCGCTGCGATCAATCTGTAATCGTACTCAAACGTGCCTCCTGCGGAAACATTTTCCAGAAGTGTTCAAAGAAGTTCATGGACTGCGCAACCAAACCAAAGTAATCTTGCATTTGCACCTTGTAAAAAACTCGTATTCCGCCCCGAAAGACCTATGATGTATGCTGCTCTCATTGGTAGCCCAGGAACTTCAGAGAATAGAACAACTGTTTAGTATTACCCCGGTGTTCTACTCGAAATGGGCTGCTCCCATTGTCGTAGTCAAGAAAACCAACGGCAACATACGCATTTGCGCAGCCTTCCCTACTGGGTCAAACAATGTACTTGAGCCTCATTGTCATCCTCTACCGCCTCTAGAAGACACTCACTATACTCGAAGGCGCCAGATACGTCGGCACACTTGATTTGGTAGAAGTCTGCTTCCAAATGCCTGTAGGGCAAGAATCATGGAAACGTTTGACAATCAACACGCACCGTGGGCTTCACCAATATACCAGGCTGCCCTTGGGCATCGGAATGTCTCCAGGTATATTCCAACAAGTAATGGACGCCTTGACATTCGGTCTCCAGGGTAGAACAGCATATCCTTAATACATCATTGTAGTGGGCCATTTCCCCGAAAAACTGCAGCAACGTCTTGCTGACCCGCTATAAAGCATTCAGGACTACGGTATTAAATTGCGAAAGGACAAGTGCCGTTTCTGCCTGGAATCCATCAAATATCTTGGTCTCATATTCGATGTCCAAGGCAGACATCCATATCAAGATAACGCTGACGCAGTCCGGAAAATGCCACCACCATCAGACGCCACAACTCTACGATCATCTCTCGATATGCTCAGCTATTATAGTGCTTTTGTGCAAGCACTGTGTAATCTCCGAGCCCCACTGAACAAGGTGCTGGTAAAAGACATGAAATGAGCATGAACAGAAGAATGTAATCCGGCCTTCAACAAACTGAAAGATACTCTCGCTCCAGACCTCTTTTTGCGCCATTTCGACTCACGATTATCGATCTCAATCGCTTCAGATGCCTCTAACTACGAAGTAGGAACGGTTATCTCCCACATTTGGCTTGATGGATCAGTGAAACCCAAGCAGATGACTTAGATAGAGTATAAGTGGCACTAAGTGACCTGGGGGTCAACGTGGCATCCATTATTCGCCGCATGAATGTACAGCGTGGGTCCAATGAAGTCAGTTGTTACCAGCCAACCAGAGCATTGGACCTAGATGTTCTAGCCAGGCTGGAGCAGGAGTTAAGTGTTTTGGCCAATTTCAACGCAACGTTAAGTCGTCCGTAGTTTTCATTAAAGTTTCAGGCCCAAGCACTGAAGCTTTGTGGGGCCATTGACGTTGGTACCACGGTGCGCAGGATGCTGATTGCGACCAGTGGTGAAGTCCTGGCTTTGCAGTGTAATTGGCCGGGAACTGGTGGGAAAACGGCTGTTTCCACCCATTGGTTTGTAGGAGCCATCATTGATAAACTGATTCAGTAACTTCCACTTACTGACTAACAGATGCTGTGAGATCAATAGCCGCATTCCAAGAAGAGTCTGTCCTGGATATTGAAAGAAAATCAAGCATTGGTTCGCAGATGCTCGAGGCCGAGGTTACGGGAGGAGAGCACGCAGGTAAGCCTATTGCCACGTACTGTTTTCTTTCAATTCAACTAATGTGCACGTTACTTTTCTCGGTATGGAATTCATCATCATCATCATCATCATCATCATCATCATCGTTCAGCGTTAAACAGCAAGGCAAGCCTCACTGACCGCTGCTGTTCCCCAGAGTTACACGTTTATATAAAAAGAGTGAATATCCAACGGGAACAGGGAGTGGACATACACAGGCGGGAAAAGATAAGATACTGCTGCAGCCAACACACGGAACACAGTCCAACTGTACAAACGCAAGTGTTTTCAATCATTCTGATTCGATAGTAAATGACAACACGATCGCCACTGTTCACGGTTCACTGCCATATCCTTAAATGTCTCCAGCCAGCAAGTCGATGAGTCTTTCGGACCCCAACCACGAAGGCGTGAGACACCTACTTTACCTAACTTCGCTGTACACTTTCTCATCTCACGTTGCCACGTCATCTGTTGGCCTCCACATGGCTTCTTCCATTCCTTAGGAGAAACACAAAATAAGGCACGGTATGGTAGACGAGTGTTCGTCATACGCAACACCTGACCCAACCAGCGTAGTCTACTAAGTTTCATACGCTGAAACAAGCTATTCTCAGAAGTGGCACCCAATACCAGATTCCTAACCTCAATATTACTCAGCCGGTCACTCCATCCAATCCTAGCCGTACTACGTAAACATCGGTTGTCGAAAACCTCCAACCGACGAACATCGCCCACACGCATACTCCACGTCTCGCAACCGTACAACAAAACTGAACGCACTGCAGCACAGTACACACGACCTTTCAACTTCANACAATGTTTACCGTGTCCAGATTGAATGTATGTCCTTCCCGAGAACATATAACACGCGCGAAGCAACAAAATAGTGCACCCAAAAAATAGCTTCCTTCTTCAGTGACTCACTCTTTCAGTTTTGAAGCGCATTTGGATTCACAGAAACAGGATACAACTATGAGGCTTCGTCTCCGCGGCCACAGTGCAAAGTTTTGTTGATGCGGATTCCCAACACTGACAATCATTGACTTTGGGAATGCATTTGCTGTCAAAATTGAAATTTTCGTTGCTTCCAGGTTAGTCATTTATGTTGACATCGCGATGGCCACTAAATGTACCATGACAGCACGACTTTCTCTAGCTAACAACGCTAATGAAGGATTGTACGAAGGACGATATCATACAGGGACTATTTTTTATTGTACTCCAAAAAAATCATACACGTAAATAAATGCATTCTTATTTGTATGTGATAGCGGGTTAGATAATGATGTTCTCCCTAGTAGCTCAGGTTAATTGAATCGTATTGGTTTATTCGCTGAGCCGGGCAATTTGATTGCAAACGTCCCATCACCAGCCCATCGACATCATCAGTGCTATGAGCTTTTGGCAAGCGTCTGGATGCCGTTGCCAGCCTAGTTCGCCTAGTCTTCACCTGGCGTTGATTGGTTGTTCTGGTTGAAGTGGTAGGATAGAGATGCTGCCCAGTTTCTTCACCTTCGTCTATTGTTGACATGTTATGGGCTGAACCAGCCTCCGTTTAGATTGGCTTGCGCTGATTGGTCATTGGATCGGATGGATAGGTATACGTGTCTGTTTATCGATCTTTCCGAGGAGTGCGAATCTTCGAGAAATTCTCTCGAATTCCTTGTTCTAGCCTGGACGACGATCCTCACGTTTTCGAATTTGAACGTGTGACCCTCTCGGTCTTCGTGAACTGAACATAGGGAGCGTGGATCATGCCTTTTTGTTTCCAGTTGGTGCTCACGGATCCGTTTCCCGAGTTTCTTTCCGGTTTGTCCAGTGTACTGTTTTTCGCAGTCTTTGCATTCGATTTGATAGACAACGTCAGTCTGGTCCTTGTCGGCTGTCGGTTCTTTGGTCTTCGACCGAATCTTTCGTATGGTCCTTGTTGGTTTTGTACGCCACTTCAATTCCGTGGGGCTTGAATAACCTTGTTGTCATTTCAGAGATAGGTTTGATGATAATGAAATTTGCGCTTAAGCTTAACGTGAAGATCTTGACCTCATTGAGTAGAACATCACGTGGCATGTTAATCCTCTCGATCAATGACGTGGATTGACAGATTTATCACGGACAATTTCACAGTTGCCTAATCTATGTGCATTTGTTGTCATATTTGGCGCTCATGATTTATTCGTCATCCTTACTCCCTCAGATCAGCACAATTGAAATTTTGCTTTAAATTTTTCTGTTACACATACATGCGCCATAATTGCCATTCGTCCTAGATCGTTCGCAATATCTTCATTTCCGTGTGGACAATATTCGACTAGTGCTACGGTAATAATGTTAAAATGCTAAATTTCCACTCCAGAACCTTCAGGCAACTTTTGACGTTAACATACACGAGATCCGTGAACATCTCACTAATGATTAAGAACCATTCCCAGTGGTCTTATTCGGCATTAGACCTTGGATGATTGAGTAAATTCGTTCAGTTACCACCTAATTTAACATAAGGACAACGTGATCAGTGTGCCATTTCGAACTACCCTATCTTACCGGGCTAATTCCGCTCCCAAGGTCACGCCCTTCCATTGATCTTTCGGGTGATACAAGGACAAAACATTGGCGGAGCCGGGTAAATTGCCGATGGGGTTCACTGACAAACAGCGAATTGATCTGCCTCTCATGATTGTGAGTACAGAAAGGGGGATCCAACGGGCACAGGGACCGTTGAATCGGATTGGTACACAAAAAACTACTACAAAGCTCGGGTGTACATGCCTCCAGCCTTACTTCGGTCCTGGACCTATTGATTTGCTCTTGTTTACTCTATGCATTTACTATATCATGTACCACTGGGCACTTTCCCATTCATATGGGCTGTTGTGCGTCTGGGGCCACGTGGTCGAACCGAGTTACCGAGCCTTTGATCTTGTGATGCGGACATGTTGGTCTCGGTATCACTTGAAAAGGAGTCCTCTCGCCTTAATCGGTCCAGTCTGTCTCATCTCCGGTACTGTTTCATTTGCAAGATTTCCCCCTGGCATTCAGACTGTTTGCTGCGTGGGGGTGGAAGCGCCGATATTCGGCTCGGGACAAGCTCATATGTTCACTTCTGGACGAAAGCCGGCGGTGGCCAAACGGATAAGGTCGCGGCGTTTGGACGTGAAGGTCGCGGGTTTGAATCCTCCCACCTCCGGTCGACTTCCCCACTTGGCAGCCCTCTGCTAGCCACGGTCCCCTACCTGAAGATTGATGTACACTGTTATTTCATTAATAAAGGAAGTAAAAGATAAAAGATAGAGGATAGCCAAGTATCGTTGCCGTTCAGTTGTGGTTAGTCTACGCAGGTTACAATGAAACGGTCGCACTATATCGCGTGACTTGCCCGTACAATAACCACAGATTTTTATGATCACAATGCGGTCAGATGCGATCTTGCTATGCACGGGAATCAAACGGTTTAATGGAAATGGCATTTACTCACTAGAATCTCATTTGAATTGTGAGGAGCGTGCATGAATGATAAGTCCATTTAAGAGTCACATGGTGGATCACG
>LUCM01003278.1:80157-92739 GCA_008360955.1 Fasciolopsis buskii | reverse complement strand
ATAAACTGCGCTTAACACTGCTACCATTTCGGACGGTGACTGATCCCTGCAGTCTCACGGCACACAAGCGACTGTTGACTGGGATCCAATCTAAGAGGGCTGCTTCAGCCTTCTCACTCAAGACCATCTCGACACCGCGTTGACCCACAGCTTGAGCTGCTTCGTCTCCTGAAGTGTGTAGGAAATATCTTGACAAGATACAAGGCGCAGTTAGTTGAATTACACTACTCGAATCCTGATTTCGTGTTACACTCACACAGCAGACATCAATTGAAAGTGAGTCCACTGTCAGAGGCAAACACGCCTGTTTGCCAGCCTGCATTAAAGTGCGCACATTGAAGGAAACGAGATTCAGAGGTTGACAAGGCACGAGAAGATGTGGCCCAGCAGATTGAAAACCACTTACGACACTAACTGACAATGAGCCGTTTTGAGTATCGGGCGTGTGATCAATGGGAACACTGTGGGTAGGCAGAAGGGGCAAACAGATTGGGTTGTAGACAGAAGAGACATGTTGAATTAAGGAGACGGAACTCTTCGTTTCGCCGTAGTTACTATTTATTGTTCAAGGAATTTCTCTCCAATTTTATGCGATAATGCGAGGTAGTAAGCTAAATCGGGATGCTGGTTCAGACTGTACTGAAGTGTCGAGTCTTTTTGTGGTTCTGCGCAACCGGAAGCTCCAGGATCATCGTCGCCGGTATCTTCTTTGCTCGTATTGGGCTTTATTCTCTTTGGACACGTCCGTTGAGCCGCACTCATGTACTGACCATCAGTCGTGAATGAGAAAAGCAGTTCACCGTATTGCGTATTCGAGAATAGGATGCAACTTTTGTACTGGGCTTTCATCCCTTAAGTTAGCTGGAAAAACTGCGAACATATCATGCACGAACCACACTTAGCGTATCGATTTCAAATCGGAGTATCTGAAGCCAGCATGTACAGAAAATAAAAATGCTTGCAGAGGCAATGTGCACGTTTGAGACAATTCTGTTTTGAAGTTAATTCATCCAAAGATAGATGATAAATCACGTATTGCAATACTAGTTCGCTATTTGCGCTATTCCATTGAATGCAGTCCCCTTGAACGGCTACGACACACCAGTACCATTAGTGAAAAACCAGAGCATCGGGATCTATGCAGAAAAGAGGATGCATATTGTGTTCCTCCCGTCAGTAGAATGATTAAATGCGGTGGGAGCATTTTGCTCAAATGGTTGGTTTTCGTTTGTTTCCTGGCAGTTCTCTGATGCCACGATCGCGCCTTTTTTAGAGCAACATGATAAACAAGCGAATTGGTCAACCATTTCAGCACAGAACGTTTAACTTGGGCTAATCTGTCGTAGAACGGCTTTTCAACATCATATTCGACCCAAGCGCAAAATTCAGAACCCTAGCCAACCTTAAAACATTAAACACAGTTAAAGAGGCCTAAACACGCTGAAATGGGACACTGCATGTCTGTTATTCACAAATATAAGGATTTTGCACAAATTTCTGCGCAGATCATGTACAATCGGCACCATAGAAAAAGAGAAAGACGTTAAACGAGGAAGAAAAAATAAAAAGAATCTATATGTACTATATCTCCTCTATCCTCTATCTTCACGTCCATGGGTTGTTCATCGGGATCCATAATTTCTGTATGCTTTGTACAGTAGTGGGTTGACTTAAAGGATCCCACCCTGAAACTTTGACCAATTGGTCTAGCCCACAAGGTGGTAGAACTATCTGAAGGTCATGTAGCCCACTGCGAACCGGTAACTGATTGTTCAGGTCACATTGCCGTTCGAATGGGATAGATAACTTGGGCGCCCAGTAGACTGCCTCCTCGCAGATGCCTTATGCATTGTGCGCCGCCTGTGGTTGGTTTGGAGTAAGGGGTTCCTTAGACTGACAACTAAAGACCAGTCAACTTAATGAAAGGCGCCGGGCATTCGGCTTCGTCTTCGCACTTTGGTGGGAATATCTTTGCCACAAGAAGGCAATACATAGGACGTCCTCAGCAGAGGCTTTTTTGAGACCCCGGAGCGATGGGGAATATATCTGAAGGCCTTTAGAACGAGTAGCCAATTCAGAGCCTGAGACATCCATCTTTGACCGTATTGTGGCATTTGGAAGCACTGTTCACAAAGGTTAGACCTAACTCATAGATATTCATTAGGCGATTACTCGGATTGTATCCGTAGAGCCGTATCCTACTCGACGTGATTCAAGGTTACACCTGGGGGAATTTCCACGGTATTGGCGATTAGTCCTGTATAATGAGGGTTGTGCATTTCCTTTATCATATGCCTCACTTGAATAGTCATGTTAAGGGAAATAGACTCGATCTACTACCTATTCACGGTCAGATCGCTAGTTAGATGCACAAGTTAGTGCAGATGATGGTCGTAATTAAGCTGCTGATCGAGTTGCTGAGACATAGTTGAGTCCAAGTTATCTCGCCAACATTATGTGCTTTCTTTTTCTTTATCCCCAAAAGTCTGCGTTTGTTTCCAGTTTTCCCTTCTGCACTGCCGTGGCATCTTTCTTCAAATATTTTAAATGAATTTATTGTTTACTTACTGTTATTTTTGTTTAGACGCAGACCTAGACTACTTCAGCTCGGTGGGTATTTATTCTGCTTTCACAACTGCATGATTGGACCTTCAATGTTCTTTGCCGACTATCTCCGATTTATTGAAGGCCAAGAGGCTGATCGACTCCAGGACACTGATCTTCAAAGGCGATTCGTAAGATATCCATTCTTTCTTGGCAATCATGCTTCATTTCCATTTGTGTCTATTTTCATCTGTTCAACTACATCCTCTCATCTAGACTATAACACGTCCCACCCACATTTCTTATTTGGCATCGGAAATACTATGGATGCCAAATAATAACAGTCTGGTACTATAGCTAAATTCAGTCTGTTACAAGGTGGCCCAGTTCAGGAATAAATAAGTCAGACGAATAAAATGGTGTAGAGCATCTGCGCAGGCCCTTTGTGACGTCGACTTTAGGACATGAAAAGTGTATTTTAGATCCTCAAGACATTCGTAATTATTTGTTTCCTACAAACCTGCGTGCAAATCGTGCGCCATCGGAATTTTTGCGAAGGTAAAAAAATGGCAAGAGGGAGAGAAGAAAAAAGGAACTGTATAGAGTTCACTAGACATGTGATAAGGTTTTCATTATCCACCTCTACATCATCTGTTGTCTATCAGGGTCCGTGGTTCGGCGGCCCATATGATACTACTCGGCTGCCTAAATCGAAATAGAGGGCTAACTTAAGGGACCCTACTCCGGGTTTTTGACTAAAGGACATCATCCACAAGGCGATAGGACTATTTGAGGATCTGGTAACCTACTGTGGCTGATCACTTCGATCACCGTTCAGAGGAAAGCAGCCATCGTATGGTGCTCAGTGCACCCCTTTCGGCACAAATGCAGATGAACATGGTTGTTTTGAGATCAGAGCTAGGCTGTTTTCTCTCGATTGACAGCCAAAACATTGTTTCCAGTTTATCCAGTTGCGTAGTAGAAGGCAAATTTTGCGAAATCCTAATTTACTCTTGTCAACCATCTTCATAAAACAATCCTACATTTGTAGGAATTGAGCTCGACAACAATAATAGACGCACGTATAGTGAAAATTATGTACAATTTGTCAAACTAAACTTAGATCCAAAAGAGTTGGATTCCTTGGACTAGTTTCTGGGCTCACCAAACTCGATTACTTAATCGCATCATTATTGCTTTGTTCAGTGCTAGTGGTTTGGATTTTGCGTTGCTCAACAACGGCGTAAACAGAAAAATTGGGTCAACCTTGTGTTTTGTTGTTAAGACAGGCTTAACGATGGATGACCCAGGTATACGGCCGAGTTAACCGTCAGTTTTGCCTTGCCTCATCGACTTCACCAATCACTTAGGAATATACTCTGTCATCCTTTGCGATAGTTTCCGGTCTGTTCTGCCAATGTAACTGTTACCACAATTGCAGGTCAACTGGTATGCAACATGAGATGCAGGATTTTCCAGAGGGCCACGTTCGCCGCTGCTGGAAGCAATTAGACGTGGTTAGCTGGGAAGATCTTGTCCAAAGCATATGTAAATTTTCACTAGGCGGATGATAATCTTTGAACTGTATTGTAAGAAACACCAACTTTCTCGGTGCTAATTGGACCAGGTCACCTAAGAGTCTGTCTCGGCTGTGGATTCCAATAAACTTGTCCGGATAACCGCTTTACTCTAGCAATTCTCAAATAATGTCCTCCATCCGTTCGAGTGTATCTGTTGAACCTTATTTAAGGTCAATGGGAGAAGGTCCTCATTAGTCTCCGCTTCTATGACATGGAGGCGAAACTTGAAAAACGTAAATGCTGCCCGCCACATGTGGCCTTTCTGTGGATAGACTTTTGTAATGTCCCATTTGGCCTCTTCATCATTTCGATGTATAGAAAATGTAGACAGCTACTCTCTTCTTCGAATCAGGCAGAAAGATATGGATGAACAGAATTTAAAAAGTGTAAAGCAGCTCTGAAATGTTGCGGTTCTGTAAGTCGTTTGTATAAAGTAGTCTAGGATAACATATGACTCATCTTCATTTCGATCATTGACAAAACACACCAGCTAAAATGGGACCAAAGAGACTGCCCATCGCCACGCCACCAGACTGTTTGTGAGAAGCCCCTTCAAAATGAAACTGAATATTATTTGTACATAAAATACTAACTTCTTCCAAATAGTCCAAAGGAATGGGGAGAGAAATATTCGAAGAGAAAATGTAATCGCATAAAATGCCTACTGTCTCATGCAGAGGAACACTGGTTAAAAGCGAATCAGCACCCATTGAAAACATTTTTGGTAGGCCAAAGAAGCTTCTACAAGCAGTTGCGCCAATTCATAAAATTCTCTCATACGCCGTGGGTTCAGAGATTGACGGAGGGGGTCTAAAATGTCAAATAATCAACAAGGTGATTTTCGCATGCACAGAATAGATCTTAATGGAAATCCGCTTTTATGATTCCTTGGTGCGCCCAGCATAGATGGTGTTACCGTTCCTACATATGCTTTGGACAAGATCTTCCCAGCTAACCACGTCTAATTGCTTCCAGCAGCGGCGAACGTGGCCCTCTGGAAAATCCTGCATCTCATGTTGCATACCAGTTGACCTGCAATTGTGGTAACAGTTACATTGGCAGAACAGACCGGAAACTATCGCAAAGGATGACAGAGTATATTCCTAAGTGATTGGTGAAGTCGATGAGGCAAGGCAAAACTGACGGTTAACTCGGCCGTATACCTGGGTCATCCATCGTCAAGCCCGTCTTAGTGAGAACACTCTGCGTAGTAATTTCTCACGAAAAGCTTTTTAGACCCTCGATTGTTTGGGAGTGTTCACTGTTAGATATCTTAGAACATACGACACATCTCCGACGATGCTGATACATTTGGTGACTAGTTTATATTTAATCTATTAACTACCGCCGGTTTTCACTCGAACATACAATCATAAACTTACTGATGCCAACACATCCACTTTCTAATGATTTTGCGGTTTTACCTTCCGAGTTGTTCAGTATGCCTGTCGCACCCTAACCTGAGCGCACGATAGAAATGCACAGTCCATGTATTAGTTCTCAAAGAATAAAAGCTCTGGTGCACTTGACCGTCTGGCACAGCAAATGAAAAACTTACCCAACTCATCTGTTTTAATATTTTCACAGAATCAGAACAAGGACGAAATCCGAACAGCACGTGTAAGTTAGTTGTAGATTTTTTTTGTTTGTAACTACCTCCTTGCGCAAGTAGTGCCTATTCCTTATTAGTTCAGTTTTGAATACCTCTTGATTGCGTTATTTGCGGTGGTCCCCTGGTTGACTCGTTTGCTTTTTTATGCCATGCACGTTGCAAAGACGGGAGTAAATCTTGCAATCTTAGGACTTGCAACACTGTGGAGACAGAAGTTAGTTTGAAAACGGTTATCGTGATGTTTTCCGAGAAGTTGGTCGATTTCCATCCCTTTTTTAAATCATGTCCCTGAGCACGTCATCATGAACGTTAGGTTATTGATTTTCTGCTTGAAATCACGGAAGTCATAAGAAAGAGCAATTACAGGATGTTCACCACAACTCTAAAACGTGTACGCTGGTGCGAACGTCGATGCGCGTAGCCCTGAGGCCCGCAACGCTGTTAGGAGGAGCCAGTGAACTTGATCTTAATAGTTGAGTTAACGCAGAATACAACGGAAGATCCCAGTAAATCAGCCGTGGAAGCGAGTCGACCGACAGTAATTAGCAGTCTGCCTCTGGGGTAGTACGCAACGCGGAGAAATAAGATTAGAGTTGGGAACATTCAGGCATTAGAAGTAGTTTGTTACTTGTGTACACGATTAAGAACATGGAAGGTCGGATACGCAGAGGCTAGTTCTTGAGTGCTGGATTCGTGCTATTAACGGTAGAAGAATGAAAAGTTATGAGTGTAGAAGGACCAATAACGGAAATGATCCTGTGCTGAGCTTTATTGAGAGCAAAACTGGAATCTGGTGCTTCTCGAGTGCAAGATTGACCGGAGAACGTGTGGTTTGTTTGTTCAGATTGAAGCCCGAAGAGTAGTCAGTCAAGCAGAAATAAAAAAAGAAACAGAGACCAACTCGAAAACCAAACGTTTTTGACAAAACTAACCAGGTGGAACAACTTTAGTGTCTCTTTATTTTTGGGGACCCGATCGTCTTCTTGACATTTCGGCAACATGTCTGCTAAATTACCTTTGAACAATAGTCGGTAAATTCGACTTCACTGGTTCTCTGTGCAAAGACAATGATCTGTGGTTTGTTAGCTGTCATTTGCGTCATCTAGTATGGCTTCAGCGTTGAATAGCCGTCTGCATTTTCTTTTATTTCCTTCTTTTCTCACAGTCGGAGTTGGCGAAACAATTGAAATTACTGCTCATACACACCTTACTTACCATTTGGGCTTTCTCCAACTTCAAACCGGATCGCCTGCTGGGTTAGTTCCCTTGTTTCAAGCAGTTTTTATCGGTCAGTGAATTCTGATTAACTGGGACAGCCGTGCCTAGCATACCCTAATATTATCGGCCAGTCCGTCATTTATTGATCTTCTCCCATCCCAAGGCGTACCTGACCTGAGTTTTTCGTCCGTTCAGTATTGTTGTTATCCTGAGCGAAAACGGTCTTGTGAGAGGAGAACGAGATACGAATCGACAATTTATTAGAGAACTCTTTTTTGTTCATTGCACCGTGTCTTTTTTTGCCGCTTCATTGCCTACTTCATTTGACTCCCACTCAAGTTTTTCTTCGTAAGTCACCATCACCCGATGCCTTACATTGTCGTTTGTCGGTTATATTCTTGCGTTTAACGAAACCAGTGGTTCAAGAACGAGAGGTGACTCATGTTGACAAGTTTTGTCGATAAAAGTGAACACATTTGTCATCTTATCTAGAGTTCAACTATTCTGTTAACCTATAGTTGGACAGGGTTATCGACTAATTGACTTTGCACTCCGTAACACCGGAGATCAAACGTTCGTCATTTGATGGTACACGAACGGCATCACAAAACAAAATGCGAAACACGTGGTTTGGTTGTTACCGGGCCACAGTTTTTATATTCATTGTCTGAAGGTTTACTCATTGGGACAAAACCAGTGAAAACAAATTTGAGGGGTGGCGGCCAATGGTGTCGGAAAATGCGATCAGCGTGACCTTCGTACAGTCATGCTTTTGTTTAGTCAGCTCCACCCAATGCGGATGCTAGTTGGGTAGAATCACCGAGGCGTAATTTGGCCATATCGAAATTATTCTTAAATCTCGTGTTTACTTCGTTGAAATATTACTTTTTCTTCCAATGATGGCTAAATTCACTTCATCAAACTGAGAACAATGATTCGTCGGTCGGTCTTCTCCCGTCCCATTAATATACGTGTGCAACCAACTCTCTGTTGCTCCCGTGAAATTATTCATCATGTGATGTCAATGCTCAATTCACCATTAAGAAATCACGGAAGCATTGTACAGGTGTTACATCCTCGTTAGGGATTTTCAGCAGTGCTCGCTAATTGCTCGTTAACTTAGAAACTAAATTGCGAAATTCTGTTATTATTTCCTTTTTGTTTTGATTTCTTGTCCACAAATGCGTTATTGTCGTACTGTATGCTCTAGCCTTGTCCGAACAAGCGCCCATTGCTGTCTCGGGGCGTATCAGATTACTCGAGGTGTGTCAAGTCCACAGTGACCGGTGATGAGTTTTCTACCTGGATTGACTGAAGGAAATTCGGTACTCAAATTGCGTATTCTTTGTTGCTTGATCCAACTACTAACTTTATATTTATCCCAAACTGATCTGTTCATGAGGCTGGCCTCAGTTCGTCTTTTCAAGTGATTTCCCGTTGTCACACCAAATCAAAACACCTGTTGGATGTAGCGCAGAGAGGAGCGCTTCCATCTGACTGATTAGGTTTGAAAATATCCCGAATATCTATGCCTTCTAATTAATCATTGACCTTTTCACTTCTCAAGCGACGATTTTTTCTTTCACTGTCTTATATTTCTTTTTACTGCTCTCCCCCCTCGTCCCTCGTGCCTAATTACAGACGACGATTTTGCGCGAAAAACCTTTTGGCAAAAATACATCTACGTCACGATAGCTTGTTTTGCATTTAGGCAACGGTTTTACTTCGCCTGGACAATAAGTAAGTTAATTTTTTAAACCAATCTTCTCTGCCGGTGGTGTTACAATCAAAAGCATTTTTCCACGTGACGGTTTTGCATTTATTCTTTCAACAGAGCAATGCACTGCAGATTGGAAAAGATGATTGAGTTTGGTGAAAATTGGTGATTAATTTTTTCTCTCTTTTATCCAAAGTATCTGTACTTGTCTTTTTATATAAAATTTTCAGCCTAACTCCGAAGTGCCTACCATTCCCACATGTTCAAGATTTGTCTTTTTCTCTGATAAATGGATACTGGTGGGCTAGTGATGTTTTACACAGCAGTATTTGGGCTCTCTTTGTAGTTTTGGTTCGTCAAGACTGAAAACCTCGTTATAGTTTCCACAGTGGATAGATGTACAAGAAAACAGGTATTGGTTTTCCCATTTATTTGCTTCTCTTCTTTGAGACTTAACGTGTTAACGAAGCCAGTTAGATAGCTCAGTTTGTGGCCTGACCATTGGGAATTTCTTCACGTGAAGACAGTTGATCTTAGTGAGATCAAACGGACTAGACATGTCTATGGTCTCAAGGGTCAGAGGCTCAAGTCCCATTGCTGTCCGGAACTTTGATGGTAGGTGAAAAGTGGATGTCGCTCGACTCGTTATCACACCTAGCTTAGTGAGGAATTTTGTGACATTATTCCACATTCCACCTCAATGCTCCTGGGGTCGCACAGGCAATGTGGTACTACGTGTTCCACATTCCTGATGCTATAATCTAGCTATGCAAAGAAGGTCATTGCACACGGGCATCAACACAATCAGTCAAACGTCTCGGTGAATCACCATATGCACGAAGACACTTCATCCGAAATTGGACTAGTCGGAGAGATGTGTAACTACCCAGCCAAAAAAGCTGATCGATTTTGCCGAGTGCTGATTTTGTTAACGGGTCGCCGGAGTCTTTCATCAGCATTCTGAAGGTTCGAGTATGCAACATTTAGCTGTGACGTCTCTACACAGTTGTTTTAAATGCATATAGGAAGAAAAATTAAAGTTCCCTGTCTCTTCGGTGAGAAGTTTCATATCTTCCGTGGAACCTAATTCAATTTCTTCCCTCAGTATATATATACAACACCCACTTGAGGACAAGCATAATGCCAACGCAACGACATGAAAATAGAACTTTATAGGAAATGGATAAAAGAGGAATGAGAAGCGTTCGTACGAACACCAGACATATAGTACGCGTTGTGGGCTGTTGCACTACTTGGTCGCTCGGTCTAGAATAGGCCTTTTTGTTCGAGGATGTATCTCTAGCCTTTGCACGGCCAAACGCGTTCCGCAAGACAACAGAATCATTCCAGACGGGCCAGTGATCAGTTGATCGGTTTACACGCCTCATATGGAAAATCTTGTCGGAACTCGACAAGAGCCAATGGCCTTAATTTAGTTGCCGGACCCCACTCACCACATCATCCTGCCACCAGCGAGCTCTTGTGATATTTTGTCCGTGGGAACGCTTGCCAGGCAAAAATCCACCACAACCTCGGAGCTGCTTGTTCGCAGCTCCTTATTAGGTGTGCTTGAGCCCATCCTATTCAAGGCTAACCACCCGGGTGGTGAACGTTCCCCTATCGTTTGGATGTCGAATAAGGGCACCTGTGACTGTTTCGCCCAAGGAACTCGCGTGGGTGGTCCTAAGAGCGCGCTCACCTTCGTCTGTCAGGGAAATTGCACAAACGAAAGGGTTAGACCATTAGTCAGAAGTAACTTTCTTCTTAATTACCGAATCAGCTTTTGGCAATTCGAGAGGTCTAGCCAAAAAAATCGTCGCTAAATTGGTATCTAGAAAAACATGTGAACTGTTTTTATCTTTTCTTAAGTGCCTTTTGCTTTATTCTATCCCCCTTTATTGTGGTGATGCACACACACACACACACACACACACAGCAAGCAGGAACATTAACGAACGCCGGACTGTTACTTCTGATTCAGGTCAAATCCATATGGGACTGTTGTTCAACTGGCTCATTTAGATCTCGTCCTTACGGGCCTGAAAAATGACTCCTTCGCCGGCTTAATTACGCGTCTGTTGTGCAGGCTGAACAGACCATGGATACGTTACCCCTAAACTGGAGATCAGATGTACGCTTGCGAGGTGGTGTAAAAAGGGACATGTTACTACAAAATTTTGTATAGATTAGGCAACTTCGAAATAGGGCTAAGAATGGCATGGTTTCATATTCCACACTCGTGTGTATAGTCGGAACTGCCTATGCGGCGTTATCTTGGTGTTCTCAAGAAGCGGAGAATTTTCCCTAACTACTAATCAGTATGGTTTGGTTATGCCATACTCGCACGGCGCACTTATCTGTTTACCTGGCTATCTATGCTTCATTCAGTGCAGTGGGAAATTGAAGGTCATTCACGCAGTTAGTTGCATACATCGACGTGAAACTGCTTGCGTGCACATTGTGATGTGTGCGTGTGTGTGTGTGCATTGAATTACGCTTTTTCATCATCCTGCCCGGAATGTGCTGTGACGCGTCCAACGTACCATAAATGTCAGCTAATCACATGTGACCACCTGTTTGTTTCTCGAACGTCATTATTGTTTCGGCAGTTGCACACGGATCATGTACCTGTGATGATGCAACGGTTCTCTCGGAAGTTGTACCCCGGATCCACTGGTATAATGACACAACTTTGACAAACTAATGACAATTTACGAAAGAGTTAACATTTCAACGGTAGTTACTGCGTTGAGAACACCGGACGAACAAGAATATTTGAGTTCTTTATTGTTCTGCGCGTTGCACAAACTGTTCGCTTCTGAGGCTCACAAGTCCGATGATCTATTCTAGCGATTCTCAGTAGATCCGAATTCCGGTACATGCACTCAGACTTATCAGTTAGCGGTCATTCTTCCAGAAAATTAGCAACGTAAAACTATAAAAGATAATTTCCTTGCGGAGTGAACAACTTTGCTACTCGTTTATGGTTGTATTTCACATGCATATGATTTATATATTTCTGATATGTGATAAAATTGTGTCGCGGTAGGAGGTATAAATCAAGCAAGTGATAGATTTCCTATATGTAGAAAGGCGGAGCGCATTCATGGAAGCGTGTATTTCTTGATTTGGTTTTAAATTGCTGATGTATTAGGGCGGGAGAATACATGCAGGGTAATTGTTCCATAATTTTGTAATGCTCGAAAAAAGGAAAGTAAGGCCATTCATGGAGCAACTTATGACTGACACTTTACACGCATACCTTATTGCTTGTGCAGTATAGTGATGGCTAAAGGTGAGTTCCTGAAGCAGTAGGGGAGAAAGTAATGCTAGCATCAGCAAAGATGATAACGAAGGAACTAATCAGTGATGAGTTGACGGTCACAAAGAAAATTCATCGAGTAGTTTGATGGATTTGTTTTAAATTCTGCCGGGAAAGACCAAATTAGGAGGCTAAACGCCATTCCAAACAGAACTAAACCATCCAAGAGTGGGATTTCTCTGGGTTTTCTACAGTGACTAGTAAAGGTAGTATAGAATTCTTTGGGACGAGGAAGAAAACCAGCTTCCTCTCGTTGACTTTTTCGTCGAAATTAAGTCACGCGTTCCAATTGACCAAATTGTGTGTGGGGCCTTCAATTTCTATTTACCTTCATTTCTGTATATCACACTCGTTTCGGATAACGCAGCAATAAGCTTGGACGCCCCCTAGTTCGAATCCAGCCACCGTGAGTCACTTGGTTGTGAACCCCCTCTCCTTTGTTTAGCTTGTGTTTTTCTCCTCAATCGTCTCTTTCCCGGCTGTGCCTACCCATAATGTCTCCTCTAATAACACGGTCTATTCTTGGGACGGTTCATTGTCAGCTAGTGTCGTAAGTGGTTTTCAATCTGCTGGGTCACATCTTCTCGAG
>LUCM01003278.1:52997-66202 GCA_008360955.1 Fasciolopsis buskii | reverse complement strand
GGTATATTGGCCGTACGACCAGGCGTCTGTCCGATCGCGTTCGTGAACACCTTCCGGCTTGGTTGAGCACAGGAACAATTAAGGCAATCACTAGCGCGGTGTGTTCACACCTTGTCGGGTCAAACCACTCAGTGAACGTGACAAAGGCTTTTCGCACCATCTACAAAGTTAGGAGCGGACAATCAAGAACTGTCAAGTGTCGCATCTTGAAGACAGCCGAAGCCGTATCTATCCGTTTGTGTAACCCCCCTCTATGTGCTCAGAAAATATTTGCTCAGACTCTTAAACTTCCCTGGCCCACTTGTCATTATCCGACAAGTGGCCTGCAACCTGATCGTGTGACAACTTGATCAATTACACATACACACAGACGCATTCTTAGAGTTGTGAACTGATGTGACTGCAAACCGACAATTTCCCTTGAACCATCTCCAGACCATATTTAATGTTATGTATTGGCATGAATACGAATAACTGAAAACAAGCTTGTTCGCCACGTTGTGTTGTCCTTAAAGCTATTCAATTAGTTGTTAGTAGTAATTTGGTTTAAACTGAATTGTTTCTCCCATCAGAATAAACGTAGTCAGCTAATCAGAGGTCTCGGTCCTGAAAATTTTAAGGTCAATGCGCCTTGTATAAAATTTGGTTAGGATCCTTGCCACCTTGTGTAAACTCAGGATTTTACACTGAGGAAATGGTAATTAGGTAGCGGAAGAAAATTTACCCTAGAGCTCATCGACTCAGTAGAAATAAATGTAACAGTGCTCAAGTGGTTTGTCTTCAATATTCTATTGGTGAAAAGTGCTCTCCTGGCACAGTGTTTGCCTACAAGTCTAGTCTAGGTGAAATTTGACAATGGTTCTCAAATCGGGGAGGTCTGGAAACTGACTTACGTATCTGCGAAATCTCTATTGTGCCGCATTTCAGTTTCATACTCTATACAACTTCTCACTTTATTCTCAACTACCTCGAAATTATCTGGAAATATACCAAAACTTTACGAAATTTTCATCCAACTGATTTCCTGAGATTTCGTTTGCATAGGCATGAGATGGGATCCATCTCACATGAACCCGGCTTTGCGTAGGTATTGTAAGGTGCATTGATTGTCTATGTATTGCTCTACAATCTGCGAACTGACCTACTCTTGAGTCTTTCGAAACGTGAATGTTCATATTCATTTCCGAATACTTGTAACATGAACCCAAATAAGTTTGAAATAATTCCCAAATGACTCGAAAAATGGTATAGTTTCGGGTGGGTATCGAACATTTCTGTTTTCTTCTGTTTTGGCATTAGTTCGTGTTTACTCAGGTGGAAAGGGGAACGATTGCGGGAGATTGATGGAAGGGTACAGTAAATTCGTGTGTTCAGTGTGATAACCATCAAATACTTTTGTGAACAAACCAGTCCCTTTCTTTTGCTGGCTGCGAGAAGCGTGCCAAGGAACCAATCTTGAAGCATTCTAATTAATTTCTGTTCGTCTGATTTTGAGAATTATTGTTGATTATATATATATATATATATATATATATATATTCACAGGAGCATAATATTCGGGAGCTAGATAGAATTCAAAGGATAATACCCAACCTAGTAGCGAATAAGTGTTTGTTGCTGTGTTGGCTTGCAGGTTTATGGAGCAAGAGTCAAATGGAGTCCATTAAAAGATTATAGGGTATTGCATTAGTAAAAGTTGTCATGAAGACTGTTTCCTTTGAGTCAATTGGTCTTTCTTGTAATATTTCCTATTGTATCTATTCGAAACCGTTCGCCCACTTCCCGGTAGCCTTGTAACCAGCCACTTTTCATCTTTGTCTCAGTTCAGGCCTCAACCTCTTCTTATTTTTTTCTACACACATCGCTGCATTATTTCCTCTGGAGAAACCTAGTCAGCCAATTACATAATCTTGTGATCGAATGTGGCCGCTCAGTTCTCTCACACCAAATATTCGTATGATCATCCCCTGTTTACCTGGTGGTTACACGTTTTGCATTTAACTGTCTGTTACTCCCGTGAATGTAAACACAAAATTTGCTTTGTTTTGGACCTTGGGTGTAATAAACAGGATTGCCGATATCATCGGCAGTGAACGGTTTATCACCGCTCAGCTTGTCTATATCCTATCCAGAGATTCCATTATATCTTTTTTTGCCGCCTCATACCACCCATGCATTTCCATCTACATAGAATCATGATCTAAAAGTATTTCAATCCGATATCATTTTGACTATCCCTCGTCACCTTCTGAAGATCTAGGATAGTATCCTGAGATGTATCACACCAAATTTGATTCACAACCACGGCGGTGTAGCTCGTGGAAACCCTGTTGCCTATTTCTTGTTGCGAGAGCGATAACCCTACAACACGTAATGAAGTGCGTCAGGGGTGGGTATGCATAAATATAAATTTCTCAAACATAATCTGTTAATATCACGACCAAATGACGTAAGGAGTGTATCGAAAAATCGATGCGCCATGTATTGGTTTTAATTGCCTTGAGAAAAACTACCCACGGTAGTCGAAACGTTGGCACATTACATCTACCAGCAACGCTGTTACTAACATTATATGATTCATAATTAGAATCTGTTAATGTTTTGAAAAACCGTCTCATTGAAAGGAAAAGCTTATCTCTACTAAGCCGAAGCTTGAGCCGTGTAACTGTTGGGTTCAGATTTGGTTAACTGCTACCGACTGATCTTCCAATTATTCTTGCACAACGTCAAATCTGGCCATCCTGAGGTATTGTCTTGGTTTGTCTACGGTCGGACTAGTCACACAACAGCACTGTTTCTCGTCGGTAGCTTCATCATGCACTGTTTGTCTTCACATGGTGGGCAATGGCAGTGGTAGATGACAAATCGGTCCCTTTTCGAGTGAAACAAATAACTTCTGTTACTAACTTTAATAGTACAATCAGATAATGAATAAAATGTATAGGGAGAATAAATCGATATCCCTCCGTGTCCGGCTGAAGTAAATAATTGAAATAACTAGCTTGCATCTCTTGTGATAGTTCTTGTTTTTGAGTTCTTGTACTTCATCCCAGTTGTTGACTTTTTATTTGTTGAATCACTTTGAGGGTCATATGAAATGCATGGTACGCATGTGACTTTGTTGTGCATAGTTTTAAGGCTTTGAACAGGTTTCGTTAGTTACCTTGAATTCAGTATGATGAATGTAAGCATTGGTATGATTTTGTGTCGCTTTCTCTGCTTCTATTTTGAATCGAGCGTGCGCTGAAGTAGGTAGTCCGGCTCATTTCAGACAAATCAGATTGCTGACGATTTCATTGGAGAGATAGGCAACCAATTTATTGATATCTGGGCACGCGTTTCACTGCAGCACTGTTCAGATTTGGTACAAACAATATAACAGAAGCGCTGTGCGTTACCAGTGACGCATACTATTACGTATGCACAATAATCTGTTCGATAAATTACTGAAGTTCACCAGGCTTCGGTAGTTGGAACGTATCTTGCGGAAGACTTTTTTCTGCGGTGATTTTTTTTTAAAGACACGTAGAGATTGAAAGATGAATAAGGACACTTTGTCTATCACAAATTATGGTACGGAGTCGTCGTAGGCGATCGCGTTTCCCGGCCAAGATCCAAGATGCTCATCCACTTTGTTTAAACATGCTTGCGTCTTTTCTCGTCGCTCCGTTTTTACTTTTGTTTAGTTCGAGACATGTTCGGCTTGACAGGCTATCCAATACTTCTGTACATCGGACGATGCGATTGTTAGGAAAAAAGCATTGTTTTTATACTTAGCACCAATCTGCTTACAGACCACTTGCTATCGGAACCATCACAAATGAGGAAAGCTGTGAGAGAAAACGAGAAAGAAGCAAAGAAATTTTGTGAGCCTCACTATATTTGTTGAATTTTATAGACTCGTTAACAAACGGAACTTATTGAGATGCTATGCAATTCTTTTCCTTCACTGTCATAGCTACCGGTTCCCCATTCTTTCCATGTATTAGTGGGCCGTAGCGGTTACGGAGTATGCTCATTCCGCTGCATCCATGTCTGGTGCGTGCAAAACAGACCTACTCCACGTTACATGTCTAGCTTCGTCATCACCACAACAGTCGGTAACGGAGTTAACCAAACCCCCGGGATTGATTTGCTAGATGTGTGAAGACTGTCGATGTTTTAATAGCGTAGTCCTCATAGTATTAGTAGAATATGGTCGGGGAATTTCATCAGTGACTCAGAGGTTACACTTAAGGTACTGGAGACTAGAGCACTGAATATACAGTGCAATAAGGTAGCAACCAAAGCCAGAGCACATCAAAGCAAAGCTAACTGCTACAGCGTTGCAACCAGTTTTCCTTGCAAAATTTCCTTGATTTTATCCTGTGGGACGGGGAATTATAAACTCCTATATCCCTTAGACAGTTTTCTCTGGGATAACTCTTGGTAATTCTGGGTGCACCGTGAAGTTAAATGCAATCACCAACACTGTTAGATATTATGGTTTGTTTCTTTCCATAAGATAGTTCACCACGTGATATCATCGCGCAGTTCACCATTTAAAAACGATGGAAGCACTGTACAGCTCTTTCATCCTTGTTAGGAATCATCAGCAGTGCGTATCCACCGCGCCCGAACTGGGACGCGAACCTGGGAAGAACGATTTTGAGTGGAACGCCCTAGTTGCTACGCTACCGGGCAGACTCTCAACGGGTTGTCTTTGAGCTAGACATCCATCATATATGCCGGTTAAACATTTTACCTTATCCTTGCACCATAAGTGCATCAGAAAAGATATATTTCGTGACCTCAAAGAATCACTTATAAGAATCCTAACAAGGATGGTGAGTTGAGCGATGCTATCACATGGTGAATTATTTCATGAAAACATTCAATCTCCCACTACTAACGTGTATCAATCATTGCAATATTAAGGGAAACCGGCGGTCATTTCCCACATTATTTCAGCTGACTTATTGAGATCTCGTTTGCATTCGCCCAGAGCGCGATCCATCGTACATGGACACATTTATGCATGCGTACCATAAGGTGCGCTGATTGTCCATACATTACTCTGCAATCTGTGAGCAAAGGTACTCTTAAAAGTCCTGTAGAACAGAAGAATGTTGTTGACACAAGATCGAATTATTTCGATATAATTCCGGAATAACGTTGGAAACGGAATAAAGCTGTGGTTTCTTACTAGTTTTCAGTGTGCGGTTGCGATCCAGAAGATCGCGGATTGCCGTTCACCACCAAGCTGACCGACGGTGCTGGGATTCGAAATTAACCTTCGAGACGGTTAACGCATGTTGCATCTGACAACTACCGGCCGCAAAGGTCATCAAAGCAGCTTTGCAGATCAAAACATCGATCTCCATAGATTAAGATATTGAGATCTTTACAACTTGGCTCTTTGTCTAACCAGTTTGTGATTAATTAATCCCTTATTCCACAACTTCATTATCATATACCACAAAGATAGTAATTCGAAACCAATTATAATTCCTTATCGTCATCTAGCAGTGCAGTTTTTCGCTAACTTTTTTGCATACCAAAGCAAGCATGTAACTAGCAAGTTCCGTATCCACAAAATCTTTTTTTAACACTTTGAATGACTAATAAACGTGACCTAGAAACTTCGAACGTTGTTCTGCGTCTTCAGTGTGTGATACAAAATTACCTAGTCCCAGTGTTTCTCATCACCGGAGTCGACCGACTAATTTGAAACATAAACAGTTGTTTACATTATTAGTATTGATTTTTTATTATATACTTAGAGCACAGGTGCAATGGGGGGGCACACTCCATAGCCACTAGGGCCCACTGCACAGTTTGGAGGGGATGGTTCCAACAACCATGGCTGTGAAACTTCGAGTGACGTAGAACCACATCAAAAGTCAAATGCGGTAATGAGCCGGGCGACAGTGAGTTACCGTCCACCACCTTATTTGTTTGGATGAAGATCAACTTTAGCTGTCTAAACACTATTTTTTGAGCGTTTCAACTGTTTGTCAGTCAAAATCTTGAACTATCCTAGTAATGGTCATTAATTCCTCATATGAATCTCAAATATGAGCCATGAGTTGTCACTTGTCACTAACGTAAGAGAGGTTTCTAACAAGTCGAGTTAGAAGGCTAACCAATACTTCTAGATATTTAAGTGATGAAAGAATTGGATTTACCGTAAGTAACACGTTTCAAATTCCTTGACTGTTGATGAGCAGTACATAGGGGACCTGCTCCGTACTCACCATATCCATGGGAACCATAACGTAGGGATGTGGACCAGGAAGTCACATACGATCGAAACAGGTTAAGGATGGTAACGAGCCAGACTATGGAGAATTACCATCAGTGAGAATAGTGGTGCGTTTTCCTTCTCTCGAATTACTGTTAGTGGTTTTATACCGCCCCACGATCACCAGAAATATTTGCAAGAGGTTTAATTGGAAGAAATCAATGAGAATGACGTCCAAAAAGGCAGCGGTTCATCTAGTGATTTATAAAATGTTCTAGCGTAGAGCTCATCTGTAACAACCGATTGAATCGCCGCTACTGTTAGAATCGAGCACCGTTCTTGCTGAGAACTCAGTCCGAAGAATTGGTTTATAAATTTTGTTTCCACTGTCATCAAACTCCGTGCCCAGATTCATGTTGGAGTGAAATCTGATTTCATACCTCTCATTGGTTGCTGTCACATAAGCAAGCCAAGCGTGCCCTAAAATTTTAGTCGGATTAAGCATACATTTCAGTAAACTGTGTACATTCACGCACTTACTCGCCCGTTTTTTTAAATCCAGTCGTTCTTCAGACAGTCCGCGTTCATTTGCCTCGGAATATCATTGACTGCGTAAAAAAAAATAAACGATCTTTTGTCTTCGGCCTGTCTGTGATATATACCGTTTAGAGTTGTTTACCATAACATTTTCTTCCCTCATTTTTTGCTACGCTATTTTCCAGTGAAACACTGTCGTCACGCACGCAGTCACACATATTCTCTACACTCGTTTATTTTCCTGCCCGTTGTCAGGCTGTGTGGCCAATCTGTGCGCCGGATTCGGGTTCTCTGGGTTTGATGACCAAGGGAAGCCAGAGTATCGATTTGCAACAAATATTCATTTCCTGCCAATTGAGGTATGCTGGTTTCCATCGACCCAATATGCCCAGACTTATTGCCTTCTGGCTTGTTTGTTCACTGTTTCGTTTTTGCTGCTAAGTTGACCGACCCTACCTGATTCTGTCCACGCATTATAATTGTAAGCACATTGCTGTCCGTACTTGCTCATATACTTCATAGCTTCTAATTTGGCTTGTTTGGTCCGTTGTCGTATTGGTGAAAGGAACACTTCAGCATTTGCGTTTGTTGTTATTAGTTTTGGCATGTTCTTCAACTTCTGTTACTCAAATCTCCCTTTTTTTCGTTCTTCGGTTCCCCATCCTCCATACTAGTTGTTTTCGCGTATTACCCTACGGTTGTTTTCTCACAATTTTTGTTCATTAATGTTTTCAAGTCGATTGTGCCGCCAGTTAGCAATCACAACGAGAACATAATTGTGCAGAATTGATCTTTGGAAAAGCTAATTACTCGGTTAAGTCTGTTATTTGATCTTACTCGTATTCACACAAAGTATTTTGTGTTTCATGGTTTAGCTCGGCGTTGGCTGCCCATTGCAGTTTGCGGATTTCGTTGACCATAATATTGAGGGACCGCATAAGTTCCCATGTGGGTAATTGTGTAAATGTGTCGGTAGGCTGTGACTGTTAGTGGTCGGATTTAAACATCACATCTTAGAAGTGACAGATGCACCAGGCATCGCAAGGCAAGAGATTCACAATAATTTTTGGTGATGGTGAAAGTGACTAGTCGAAATCCGGTTCTCAGAGAAGTCTACCATTTTTCTCTCTAATCGTGATGATTCTTAGGACTGAGAATTGGATTTCAGTTCACTTCATAGTAATCTAGAGAGTGGAACGGCAGTTGACGGTTTAGTTATCTATTTTTGGGCCCCTGTTCCCATCTACTTCAGTTGGGTGCCTGACATTGGGAAGATTCTTTGAATCAGTCTTCTGCGCCGTGGTTAACCATAAAGGGACACGGTTGTTTTCCGACTCTCGATATTTCTTGATCAGATGAACCGAAAATTCCTCCCATGCTTCTCGTGATCAACTGCATTTTTTCGTTAAAAAAACAATTCCAAGTTTCTCAACATATATATATATATATATAGTGTATGTGTGTGTTAGTAGTAGTGGCTTGAGTGTTCTCGTGAAATAATTCAATCCCCAATTACTAACACACAACTAGTAGCCAAGCTCTGCGGGTCATGTCCAAAGCCTTCGTCGTACTTAGGCTACCTGCAGGGAAGTCATCTATCAGTAGGGTTGACTGCTTGCGCTAGCGGCCCGTGGCCGTGCAAGTTGGATAAGCGTAACACCATGTGGTGAAGTTCAACAAACCGTTCATATCCTGTCCGATAGCGTAATGGCTAGGGCGTTCCAGTCAAAATCGTTCTTCCCAGGTTCGCGTCCCAGTTCGGGCGCGGTGGATATGCACTGCTGATGATTCCTAACAAGGATGAAACAGATGTACATTGCTTCCATGATTTGAGTGATGATATCACATGGTGAATTATTTCATGTGTTTGCTAACTACTCCGGCCTCCCCTCCGCAGCATCTGGATTGACTTAGTACGCTCTATTCCGACCCTTTGACCAAGGGATTTAATCCACAGTGATAAAACAACTTGAGCACTCCATGACCTTCTGATTGCCAGTGATTGGTAGTTCGCTTTAGATGCCTTCCGGATTAGGTCAGGCATCTTGGAAACTCATGTTTTTTCTCCATAAGTCCCGGTAGTTGTGGAATTGTATGCCCTTATCCTGCCCGTGGTCGATTTAGAGCCGGGGGTTATTCCTATTCCCCAGTTAACACGGTGTAGTTTGTCGGGAGTTCGCCTTTATCCTCTTTGTTCGGTGAAAGTATCTCCTCCAGGTGATGGTGGGACGTAGGACTTCCGCATGGTCATTTGGGACCATTTCGAGAGACTTTCAGAAGTACTATCTTAAAGCCTGCGACATATCCACACTTGGTCATGCTGAGGTACTTGAGAGCGGAAAAGAAGTTTAGGCTTCTTTCGCTGTATAATGTGTTTCGGAAGGATGGGCCCGGCCCTATACGCTAATGATCATAATATCCGTAGCTGTTTGTTATCCGCGCATTGCTTGTTCACTAGTAAGAGACTCTAAATTAGAGGCCTTACTGTTTCCGATTTTCCGAGAAAACTCTGAAACCTCGTTTGCGTTGTTGATTCCGTTTTGGGTAATTAGAAGTTGATGCGATTCATCATGAGGTAGCGGTGAAGTCAAAATCAAATCTTTCGAACATCCACACAAAGTCATCGGTTAGATGTTCCAATCAAAACCAACAGTGCGATTGGCACGTCATTGGATAAACTGAACCAAATCCTGCACACATAAATAGTCGTCCTTTTGATCAGTTTTGCCTTTAATCAAACGAGATCCAGTTTTAAGATTGGTGTGATTGTTGCACTTATGTCTTTTGGCATCTCCATTTCCCTTTTGTCTTCTGGTACATCCGCTTATCATCATGAAAGGCCTCAGGCTGTCACGGACCAGACGTAAAATTGCATAACGAAATGAGCTCACGCCTTAGTCATACCCGTTCTCGTCGCTTGCTTTAGCCAGTTTTTTGGGTGCTTGCCTAGTCAAGTCACAACTGCGTTACTCGGAACCAAAATAGACTACGACTGTTTTTTATGAGGCTGAACTATCTGTCTTACTACAGTCCTACAGGCCAGTATTACGTTTGCGTTCTGCTCACTGCGCATACCTGGCGGCGTAAATGAAACGCATCACTTTGCGTGCGTGCTAGTGTGGGACCGGTTCGAGTAACGCTATCCTGCCTTGAAAAAAACCCATAGGTCCATGCAATTGTGTGTATTTGCTTGTTTCATTTATGTTCCTCCAGGGATGTACCAACCATAATACTCGTTTTTTGGATTGTTGGACTTGTAAGTTTTGTGATTTGAGCATAGATGACTTTACCACTAATGAGCATTGGATTTGCCCAACTTCTAACTACCGGCAACGCTGTCAGTAGTAAAACTGAGATTTCTTTTTGGTTTATCCCTCGTGGCGATAATCAAATGGAATAATGGTAATGATAATGACTGACGTTTGCCGGCGATAGACGAGAACATACAAAAGTCACGGTCAGCATCTGCAGTGACATGGAGGAGAAAAATGAGTTCGCTTGCTAGCAATGAAGAACTTAGAGATCAAAAGCTGAAATAATTGTCTCAGTGGCACAGTGACAATGGAAATTTTCGGTGATCTGGGACGTATTGGGTTGGTGAGCGGCAATATTTTCTAATGACAACTCTAATAGCAGTTCATATTCACGTTTTCGTTTAGGCTATTGCTGGAAAACAACGACGTCGCCAATCACTTATTTGTGTTTACGGATGGACTAGCCTTTTCGTTGTCGTTCTACACGAGTAGCAATCAACTTGCTAAAACACATGACCTTTTCGATCCTTATTTAGTTGCATAACCCTCCTAGTTTTGAGGTCATGGATGCCAGTCCTCTCAGTGCAGTAGGTTTAAGGTTCTCGTCGTACTCAGGCTTCAAATCATATTAGTAACATCTGGAAATTCATCAATTTATCAGTTTTCTTCTGAACACATTGTGTAACCGTGACGTTGAAGTTTTACTGCCAGGGTACAAATAATAAATGAAGCATAAATGTATGTGAATCCACCATTCTCCCTTTTGTTTCGTTTTTTGGGTCTGACATTCCCTTTATTTTGTTTCATTCTGTGCCTGTCGATGCTTTTCAGGCACATGCTTGTTATTCACACCTAAATATGCAGTTTGTCACTCATTGATGATAGGGATCTTGAGACCATATGCACCCACATACATACGGCCAGATTGCTTTGAGTATGCCAACACAACAGAATTAGTATCCATCATTTACTAACACACACCTCTCATTAAAATCTTAGTTAGCAACTTAACTTTCAGTTGCAAGAGGCATGCATTTCCCAACTTTTTGCGCTGTATAATCATCCTGCGATAGGTTATAAATCAACCAACCGTAGCTCATTCTGTCAATTTTAAATCCGCTTATTTGTTCCGTATGTGTGAACTGCGCATTTGCTATTCCTCACAGGCATCTTGGACGACCATCGCATACTATCCTATCTTGGAATTCGCTTCATTATATTCGAATTGCAATGATTAGGTAATTGGATCGACGCGTATTCTGATATCTCGAAATTCGTTGGTCTACAGGTTTTCTGCATCGTTTGTTAACCGTTGGCTGTAATTCAGCTGCCACACACACACCTTGGTACATCCATATCAAATACGGTCTCATTACTTCTAAATTAACTTGGCGAGCCGGTATTAGTCACGTCAGTAGCCGTATTCAGTGAAGAAAGGTGCTTACCATAACGTGGATTATTGCTGCTAAATTACAACCAATTACTAATGCACGATGGCCAGAGACGACTTAACGACAAGGAAGCACGCAGATGCAATTTTCTTTCCATCTCTCGCTTAACCACTGCTGTGAATGTTTTGTTTCCCTATCTGTGCTTTCATAACAAACATTTCAGTCTATCTCCTTTGATCCACTCATAATGTTAAATCGCGCTTACAATTTTATCGTTTGATGTTCGTTTTTACCGACTAGAAGAACAAATGCCGTATTGTAGAAAGAACTATATGGGCATGCAGCAAAATGATCCTGGACCCACTGTACACTAATGACTTTGGCTTCTCTATTCACATTCATTTGTACCCGATATCGAAGATTTCACCAAAATCTAAAATGAGTGTTCCAACTAAAAAGGACCTCCCCAATTATCTTAAGGATCCGCGACTTAAATACGGTTTCTCTGACTATTTAATTTGATCCGTGTTCTTAAGGAAATTGCTTAAGATATAAACAACACTTATCTCTGAAACCTTTTGAAACCCCGGGTTTTTGTCCATTTTTCACAGATGTACTTTTTGGGCACCGAATGGAACAATCCATTGGGGATTAAGAGTGGGTCGATCTGAATCTCTTTACCTGGTTGTCATGGCCCGGGTCATGTAAGGTCAGCCGTTGGACATAGGAACAATGTGGGTTCTTCATATACTGGCTGTCTCGGTTGGAATAACCCAGCTATTGGTCTTAGCAGGCAGTGGGGTTTTCTATTCTTTCCACTTCTCACCAGTCTGTGTTCACATTCACTTGTCTCATCGGCTATTTTTATTTTACTCTAGTCACACTGTTCTCTCAACTTAATATTTTTGTCCGTTCCGTTCCACTTAAGTTGATTCTCTATTCTCTTTGTTGACTTTAAACATTGTATATATATATATATATATATACGTATATATAGCAAGGCAATACTTTATTGGTGTCCGTCGTACGCATTCCGGTCTTTCCTAGTGTTTTTAGTGAGTTTTACAGCGTACAAATCCTACAGACAGGGCCTACAACTTGTGCTTCACTATCTTTGGTTCTGTACCATTCCCCGCAGTTTTTTCAACCAGTGGCATTCCTTATCTCTTGGCCCCTATCCAGAAACGCTGGAAGCACCACCGGTGCCAAAATAGAATTTAACTTGTTCGAATCTTTACGCCAATTCATGATGCGACCGCCACGCCGCTTCTTCCAGTTTCATTTTTTACAACCATTGACTTAGTACCAACGTGCTCTGGTTTTGGCTGCTACCTTACAGGACCATCTGCTCTAACGATAACAAGAGGACGAGGGATAGTGAAAAAAACGAGCGAATCGAAAAACGCACGAAAAGGTAGACTATGAACAGACGCACTACGTGTCCAATCAGCCGAATGCGATTTAGGGCGATCACCTCGGTCAGAATGCAACTGTCTGCATCCAGCACACGACAACATACCGCCTCGTCGCTCACCGGATTTTCCAACCACACTGGAACAATGATTCGGAGACGTCGGTGATCATATATAGGAAATCGCCGGGCATCTTGAACGGGAACTGGCTCGGTCTCTCAATCTGAAAGATGAATCGGAAAGTCGTTGATATACGCGGTTGGACTGTATTTTATTGTCTATGCGATCGACTTTAACACAAGAAGCTTAAAAGTTAAAACCAAGCTATAAGGCCTCAGTTTGACATTAACAAACAGTCATGTTAGATTGATGGTTCACGTATCTCGGG